>CAJNIZ010005886.1:995-18542 GCA_905231905.1 Symbiodinium pilosum | reverse complement strand
GCAGCAGCAGCAGCAGGAGTAGCAGGAGTAGTAGTAGTAGTAGTAGTAGTAATAGTAGTAGTCGTCGTCGTAGTTTTAGTCGTAGTAGTAGATGATGTAGATGCAGATGTAAACGATTTGCTTAGTACAGTAGTGCTGCAGAATTCCATGTCAAGGTTGTTCATGCAAAGGAGGTTGCCATTCAAAATACGCTCCCCCAAAGGGAGATCCTCACCAAAACGGGAACATACCTTGGGGCCTTTTTGGGGACAGGTATTTTGAACAACTACCCTGTGCTAGTGGCAATATTCATATTCTTCGTCTTCATTCCCTACTGACCGCCAGTTGGCCCTAAAGTCTGTAGGAGAAGGCGCCGCCACCGCCGAAGGCCTCAAGCCAACCGGAGTTGCCGCCAAAAGCTCCACCAGCAGGCTCATGGGTGTCTAGGAGGGGTTTCCCAAAATATGGAAACGGTTTACCGGGTAGGGTTCAGGATTAGGTAGCCATTTTGGGTAATCTAGGTTTTTGGATTTAGAGTTTGAGGTTCTGGCTTCAAGGTTTCCAGCCTGCCTGGGGTGAGGTTAGAGAGGGAGGAGCTGAAAAAAAGGTGTTTTGATAACGGAGGTTGGGTAACCCCAACCCCAAAGTGAGGATCCCATAGCTATCTTTTGACTAAGCGGGTCCGGATTTTGGTGGAGAGGGTTACCAAATCTTCTTCTCAGTCTTGTCGGATGCCCACCCTTAGCTTCGACTTTGAAAAGATTCTTCCTAAACCCCAAACCCTTAAACCCTAAACCCGTAATCCCTAAACCCACAAAGGGTTCATAAGGTTACCTAAGCCCTGGGCCCCAAAACCTATACCTACCTTACAGAGCATGTGGATACATGATTCTGAACAGGTGCGGGTTGGTTTGGGGCGAAAGGTATTTAAGGAACCTGCTTTAGAAGAGTATTAGTAAAGAGTAGGTGGCTCCCAGCTCAATCATGTCCGCCTACAGTCCTGCTACAATGGTAGAACCCCTCATGTAGCGGCATAGACCCTTACAGTACCTAGCTGCCGTGCCTGCAACATGGGGCTTCTCACAACACATCTAGAGGGGCTAACTAGGTGACAGGCCAGCTTTTGCTGGACTGCGCTGGACCATCGCGGCAGCCGCAGCCCAAGCTGCGTATGACACTTACTGGATTGTGCGACCCCGGGCCGAAGAGTTTGTGTCTGAAGTGGCTGAGGAATTCACATCCGTGACCAGAGACGCCTACCAGACAGCCACTCGCGGGGCAGAAGCCGTAGTGCTAGCTCCTCGGCCGCGTCGCGGCGCCACCGCCGCCGGCGTGATAGGGAGCGCCGCCGCCGCAGCGCCAGCGAACGGCATCAGCGTCACCGATTACATTGCCAAATGTGTTGGAAGCCATCCTAAGTCCTAGACCCTAGACCCTAAGCCCTTAATGATGGGAGCAGTGAAATAAGATCATAGTCTACCGGCTTTCAAGTCGGAGCCACCTGGTAGGATTTGGGGTTTAGGAATTATGGTTTTGGATTTGCGCTGCTGTTGTGGCTTCCTGGAAAGCTTTCCCCGACGGTCCAGCATGGTGTTGAGGTTTAGAGCAGGTTGGGATTCATTTTGGGGAGACTTGCCTGCGACTGTAGCACTTCAGCCTTTTTGGGGGGGGCCATTTTTGGCTGTTAAAGAGTTAAATTCAGTATTACGTTTTGCTGGGTGGCTAAAGATTAGGCACGGGAAAGCCAAGTCAGGCATATCCAAGTTTTATTCCATGGTCTCCTATGACGAGTCTTTACAATGTCTGAACCTTAAGCCCTAAGTATGACGCGTAGAGTTTCATACTTAAGGCAAGCCTCAGACTACAGGTTTTCCCTCCGACCAGCCGTCTCGCCGCACAAACAGGCGTGTCAGAAACACTGCGCAGGCCAGCCATTCGTGGGTTTTTCAGCCCAAAAGTGGCGCGCAGCTCACGCGGTTGCGCGCCCAGCACCGCAAAATGTCGTTGGCTATGGCCAAGCTTCGCTTGACACACTTTCAGCACGGGCGCACTTTCTTGAAGAGACCTGCCGCGTCTCGGGTAAAAGCCCATGCGCGGCCACACTGCCGTACAGAGTCTCGGAAGACGAGCCGTCAGCACATCAAACAATCCCGTTCGTGTTGCAAGAGCATACGGAGACCAGAGCATCCATGCCCAAACCATACTTCCGTTCGTGTTGCAAAAGCATGCGGTGACCAGAGCATCCATGCCCAAACCGTAAGTCCGTTCATGTTTTGATGTTTGCGATAACCAGTTCATCTATTCATGTTAGCGATAACCAGAGCCCATCCACGCGATAACCAGAGCATCCACGCCCAAACCATAGCTCCATTCATCTTCTGATGTCTCCGATAACCAGAGCATGCATGCCCAAACCATAATTCCGTTCATATTTTGAGGCTTGCGATAACCAGAGCATCCATGCCCAAACCATAATTCCGTTCGTGTTCCAAGTAGGCTACAGACAGATGGCAACGCACTTTCCTGAGACGTCCTTACGAGGGTCGCGTTTTTTGAAAAAAAAACCACGACCCAGCATAAAGCCATTTTCAATTCAACCTTGGGGACCCCTGAAAATACTGCAAATTACAGTGATTTTATGCTTTCCCATGTTGTCGCAAAGAGAAATCCTCGGCAAGACGCCCGGTCCGAGCGCTTAGGATTAAGGAGTTCGGGATTAGGGTTTAGGATTCCAGTTTATTTCCCAGTTGAATTGTCCATTATTCTATACCCAAACCTTGTTTTATCTTAGCATAAAACACATATCATGCTTCTAGACGCCCTTGGATTGTACTGTAGATCATCGATGCCCTTCATGTTATGGAGCCACCCCGGTACATGGAGGTTTACTCAACGCGTCCCCTACGAGTGAGCCCCATCCGCCCCACCCACAATAGATACCCCGAACATAGTGCCATTTTATATTAGGGGAATATTTTTGTACAGCGTTTGGGGTGGAGGCTTGTTGTTGGGTGGAGAGGATGAAAGCCAAAAGCGGTTTCAAGTAGTAGGGAATGAGGCAATGCCCCAGTAGTGTAGGTCTTTTACTACGGTTCGGGACAACCAATCTTGGGCAAATTTTGACGAAGTAGGTACTGTACTATTGCGAGTGTACCCAAAACGGCATTAGGTCACCCTAAACTCTTTATCCTCTTCCCCCCCCCGGCGGAAATATGACCTTCTACCTCTAGGCCCTACGTTTGCAATCTCCAAACACTACACATTTAGCCGCTGAACCCTAAAGTATTAGGCTTGTTATCCCCAACCCTGAACCCTAATCCTTAAACCCCTAAACCCTAATCCTGAAGCCCTAAACTCTAGAGCATTTGCCCAAAATCAAGTTCAGTCCTTGGGACTTAGCTTGGACATTCGGCCCAAAACCCTTTTGGGAAGCCCTTATACCTCTATTAAGGGTACCGAAGGTTTAACCCTTAGGGTCATACGTACCCTAAACCCTAAGCCCCACTCCCTAAACCGCAAATCTTAAAACCCCAATCCCTAAATCCTATAGGTACCTAAGGGTTAGCCCTTAAACCCTAAGCCCTAAACCCCTAATCTTCAGAAAGGGTCCTAAGTGCCACGTAGTCCCGTCAGGCTGGCAGGCCATGGGCGCTGCCGCTCCACAGGCTGAACTTCCTAAGAAGGCAAGCGGCCTCGAGTTTTTAGGGTTGAGGATTTATGTAGGGGACCATCCTAGGGGTTACATAGGGTTATATAGGGATATATAGAGTTTAGGGTTTTAGGAGGTTTAGAGGGCTTAAGTTTGGGGTTCAAGGTTCAGGGTTTAGGGTTCAGGGCTGCGGGTCTAGGGCTTAACGTTTAGCGATGTATGATATATGTTCTTGTAACCCCAATTACCTAAAGTTTTGTGCCCAAAAACTTCGATTTGGGGGGGGTGATTGCTGTAAAGCTGTGGGTCATTGAGGTTACAGGTAGAGGGTTTGGGCTTAGTGTGTCGGATAAGCCAAAAACCCTCTACCCCCAAAATCCTAAGGCAATCCAAAAAGATTCCTGGCTGCTGCGCGCATACGATTTGGTTTCTGTTTTGTTTCCCAGACCTGGAAAAGGATCCTCCAAAACCCTAAACCCTAAACCCATTACTGCATTGGAAGCCCAGAGGATTCTTTTGGAGGTTCCATTTTCAAGGGATCCCTTAGAGGCTCTGGATTGGGGAGGGTTGAGGATGCTTTTCTTTACGGCTACTGCAGGTTATGGGTTGTTACAGGCGGGCGACCCTAAACCCTCAATCCTAAACCGCCGTTTAGGGTTTGAAGTTTGGACGCCCCTCCCTGAGCTCACTGTACTGTCATGGCTGACCTGCTTGGCAGGCGGTATCGGGGTTGCGGATTTGGGTTTAGGGTCAGAGGCATGTATCTCATTTTGTGTTAGAATTTGTTCACATTGTCGATTCAGTACCATGTGCAGCCAAAATTCATCCCCAAATCCAAAACCTTAGATGTCTGCACATGCCCTTATATTCTCTATCTATCTCTTACATGAAGCTAACAGGGTTTAGCGTTTAGGGTTTGGCTAAAGGCTTAAAGGTGGGATGCATATCAGTATATTGCTAAAGCCAAGAGGTGGCTACTGTGGTCCTTCAAAGGTCCCAGAACCCCAGGTTTGGGGTTTGGGGTTTAGGGTTTAGGGTTTGGGGTTTAGGGTTTAGGGGGTCCAGCCTAAGGACTGCACCCTGGGCCCGTAAACCATAAACCCCTTACCTACTCCTCTAATGCAAGCAGGACCCATTTAAGGAAGCCTGTTCCCCGCGGTCCCTTCTTTACATGGACCTTTCAACAACCCCAGCAAGAAAAATGACCCTAAACCCTGAGCCCTAAATCCCTAAACCCTAGCCCTAAGTCCCTAAATCCTAAACCCTTAACCCTAAACCCTTAACCCTAAACCCTAAGCCCCTAAACCCCTAAACCCCTAAACCGGTAGGCTCCGCCAGCCCCTCCGCCTCAACGCTCGGTTCAACCCATGGTGCGCTCTGAGGATCCATTTCTCCATTCCCTACTGAGGGGACAGGTGGTTTTGGGTTCGGGGTGTAGAGGGTTTTGTGGTTGGGATGTACATGCAAAGAAATCGTTGCCATTGAAGGATGTTGCTTGGGGTTAGGTCGGATTGGAAGCCCTAAGCCCTGGGCTTACAAGTTGCCGGGACGTAGAGTAATCTACGCTGACTTCTCGATTGGTTTTGAGAGGTCAGCCAACAGTCATCAATATTAGATTCACCATGGGACCATTAAGGGTGAAAATTAGGGTCCCGTTCGTAGCTTTATATTCTCCCAAATCTCCTCGCTAATAGGAACCCATGTCCATTTGTTACATGGGAAAAATCGAATGTAGCTCACATGAACTATAGTCTAAACTCCTAGTATCCCACTTCATATCCCCTATAGTAGTCCCCTATATAGTCCCCTATATAACCCCCTTTAGGAGCTTAGACTATGGCTCACAAGAAGAGCACGAAGAGGCACAGCAGACCTGCTCTGATAAAAGACGAGTATGAGACCAGTCGATCAGCAGGAAGCCCCAAGCCAATTGAGTAGTATTTAGTTTGGGGATACTATGGTACCCAATATAGAGTAAGATTCTATCCTCCTTTTTGGGTTTATTGTATATAAGGAATATCATTTTACCAGGTTCAACCACTAAAAAAAATACTACTCAATTATCTCCTTCGCCCCTATATGTTTCGCCTTCTGTAAGCCTCTTGCATCCTGTAGTAATGGGGTCACTTTGAGGGGTTCCAATTTTTTTCTGGATCCTTTAAGGGGTCTGGGCATAAGCCGTATGTAAGCCTTGCAAGGGTACCCACCTTGTAATTCTTCACTTTGGCAATTTCCTTACATCAGGGAGTCTACTGGCATTTCCTTTGAACCTTAACCCCTTAGCCGTGCCACGCAGTCTTCACTTGACAGTTTCCTTCAATTGGAGAGTCTGCAACAGCAATTCTACGAGAAACTTCTAGGATGAGGAGTCGATTGAGAGCATATCAGCTGGGGAGAAGGCAGGAGAGGGTTTGGGTGTAGGGGGTGTACAGTGTATAGTTTGGGGTTTGGGGTGTAAGGGTTTTATGGTTTGGCTCAAGGTTCCAGATGGTTCCAGCTGTATGTAAACTTAGAAGGTCCGCGAACGACCAGTGCCCGTTGAAAATGGGGGGTGGGTGGGTGTTTCATTTCGGGTTTTGGATGATTCTGGGGTGTAGGTTTCAGTTTTTGGTGCTCTGGTGCAAATGAGGAGCCTACTACCATTTTCACCATGTGGTGGTTTGAGGCATTCTAATGCATCAGGAGGAGCGTGTGAGTGAATGACATTTTACTGGGATAGCGTTAGGCATATACTCCCCTACTCCCCTCCAGCACTCGTAACTTGAGGAGTGCAGTCCTTCCAGTCAGGGCGGGGACAACCCTTGAGCGCTAAGCACTGAAGCCTGAACCCTCTGAAATCCCCAAAACCCAAAACTGTGAAAGTAAACACGAACTGCCCGAAGATTGATTCGAGATCCAAAGAGAAGATTTAAGAGCATGGAAAGAGCAAGATGCCCAAAGGACTTGTTATAGGGGTTAGGGACTAGGGTTTTAGGAATTTCCGGTTTTGGGTCTAGGGCAAAGCTGTGCAGCCCCGGAGCAATGCATATGAACCCTAGACTCCAACCCCAAACCCCCTAAAGGATCCGAATTATGAGACTTCGTCATCGTCCTCTAGTTTCCCCAAAGTAGTACGGAAATCATGTTGTTTCATGAAGTTTCATGTGGGGAGTTTCCAGGTCAATAACCTTGCCTAAGGCTACCTCTGGCCCATACGGGAGAATGGAACGCATACGAGGGTCATGGAGGTCTCATATGCAGAAGCTACGCACTTGAAAACTCTTTACACACGCCCTCAGTCCCAAACCCTAAATCTTCAACTCTGCGCTTCGCAACCTGGACAGCCAGCCGCAGACCTAAACCGTAAATTGACGTCCTCGGTAGTGAAGCAGAGTATGGAGAACACCATGTCGTAGGGACCAAGCCCTGCAATACCCTACGAGAGTTTCCCAAAATTAGGGGTACCTTTTTGGGGTCCCCATAATAAGCATTATAGTATTTTGGGGTTTATATTGGGGTCCCCTTGTTTAGGGAAACTACAACTTCTCCAAAACCTGATAGGATCCACGAACCCGAATGTAGACACGTGACACGCACACCGCCATGATAATAACACCCAACGCGCGCAACCAATCAGAAGACTTAGGTCCGGGGTCATCCTGTCTCCTCTCTCCCCTCCTCTGCTATCCTCTCTTCTCTTTTCTCTCCTCTCCTCTCCTCTCCTCTCCTCTCCTTCTCCTCTCTCATCTCCTCTCCTCTCCTCTCCTCTCCTCGCCTCGCCTCGCCTCGCCTCGCCTCTCCTCTCCTCTCCTCTCCTCTCCTCTCCTCTCCTCTCCTCTCCTCTCCCTTCTCTTTCCATTCCTCTCTCTTCTTTCCTCTCTCTTCTCTCCTCTCCTCTCTCCTCTCTCCTCTCTCCTCTTCCTCTCTTCTCTCCTCTCTCTTCTCTCCTCTCTTCTCTCTTCTTTCTCCTCCCTCTTCTCTCCTCTCTCCTCTCTCTCTTCTCCTCTCTCTCCTCTCGCCTCTCTCTTCTCTCTTCTCTCTTCTCTCCTCTCTCCTCTGTTCTCTCTTCTCTCTCCTCTCTCCTTTCTTCTGCGTTCCGCGACCGAGTCCAAAAGTGACGACAATTCTGCGTTTCGCGACCACGACCCCCCGATCCCTGAGACGGTTGACACCTTTGAGACGCAAAGACCCAGCGCGAGTCCAAAAATGACGACAGTTCTGCGTTTCGCGACCAGGACCCCCTTGATCGCTGTAACTGTTGACACTTTTGAGACACGAAGACCCAGCGCAAATCCAAAAGTGACGACAACTCTGCGGTTCGCGACCAGGACCCTTTTGATCGCTGGAACGGTTGACACGTTTGAGACGCGAAGACCCAACGCAAGTGCAAAAGCGACGACAGTTCTGAGCTTCGCAACCACGACCCCTCAGATCCCTGTGACCGTTGACTCTGTTGAGACGCGAAAACCCAACGTGAGTCCAAAAGTGACGACAACTCTGCGGTTCGCGACCACGGCCCCCCCGATCCCTGAGACAGTTGACACTTTTGAGACGCGAAGACCCAGCGCGAGTCCAAAAGTGACAACAGTTTTGCGTTTCGCGACCAGGACCCCCCTGATCGCTGTAACTGTTGACACTTTTGAGACGCGAAGACCCAACGCAAGTCCAGAAGCGACGACATTTCTGCGTTTTGCGACCACGACGCTCCCGATTCCTGTGACTGTTGACACTTTTGGAGGGCTAAACGTAAAAAGTGACGACAGTTCTGCGTTTCGGCACGATTTTCGGCTCCCAAAAACCCGCGACACTCGCGGGTGCTTGCGAACGCTTGCGGTCACAAACGCAACGAGTTTTGGTCGCCTCCTGGACCCCTGGACCCCGACCTTGAAACTTAAAACGGGAACCTTTCTGCGGAGCATTCGGGAAAAGGTATTGCAACAGTTTAGTATGCTCGTTTGGTCCCCCTTCTTCGTTGAAGTATATGGACGCCTCCTAGATTGTTCATTACCACTGGTAAGAATCATGAATCCCTTCCACTTTGTGGCCCCCTTGTAAGCTCGCTTGGGAGTATCGGGAAGTTATGAGTCGCTTCTGAGGAGTCCATCATAAGAATTGTAGAACATGTGGCTTTAAATTGGGGTCCTGCCACTTCATGGAAACTACCACTTATAATTACCCATCAGCTTATCATCTCGCAGGGCTTTACATGAAAAGGGGCTGGACTATGAAATATTAGGGGGCAGGGCTTTAGTGTTAATCCAAACTGTAATTAACATAGTTTTTTCGTTGCTTTTCGATTCCCTTACGTGCCCCTATCTTGCTCATTTCCAATCTACTAGAGCCCTCATTAAGTCATGGCTCCCGACAAACGGCCCTGTAATTTTTAGAGACCCTCACTGTGTAACATAGGAATTAACAAAGAACTGGCCCGTAGAATCCTTAGTAGAGCCCCCCCATAACGTTTTGTCAGATCCTTAGGTCGGGAGGCCCCTACATGGCCTTCGCAATAGGGCCGCATCAGACAGAAGAACCCATGTTCAAGGACGCTTCCGCAACCCTAAACCCCACTGGACTTTAAAGCTCTTGCAGGCTGTTTCAACCTCAAGACCCGTGACCCGCGTAGGGAAAACCAGGTGGTTACCAAACAATATGAGCCATAATCTAAATTCCTTAAATGGGTTATATAAGAGAGTACTGTCGGGGTTATTCAGGGGGATATGAGGAGTTTAGACGAAAAATCGTAAACCTTAACCTTCAAGCCCTAAACCTTAGGGTTATTATGTGGCTCACTTGAGATTATCGCAGAAGATCGCAGAAGGACACCCTCTCATGGACGTTTCACAAAGCTTTTAGGAAGCATTTGTTTGTCACGTGTTGCCACTTGACCTGCATTTGAGCCTTCGCAGCAGGTGGTCAACAGGGGGGTCATCGTGATGGCTTTTATACGGCATCTTCCATGAAGAAGACCACGGACCCAAAAATACCATAACCCTAGCTATTGGGACCCCCAAAATGGTACCCCTAATTTTGGGAAACCACCATACAGCTAAACCGCTTCATTTTTGGAAGCACTCGGATTGGTAATTTATGTGTGGTGTACGTGTGACATGTACATCATAGCCACATAGCAACATTCTAGCTGAACGTTTCCCGCGCGGCGTAGCGTCCTCACTGGCCCAGAAACAGTCTGAAATCATGCCTTGGCAGATTTCTGAGCAATGACCTTTAATCAACCCCACTTGAAACATCCTATTCTATGTCTGAGCCACTATGGGGTGCGGGGACTGCTCTTCCTGGATGCCCGATTTATAGACTATGTTGGTAGAGGAGGAATGCACGGGGTCTTGGGCTTGCAGACAATTTCTGTTCAGGGTCTCTTTTGCACTCGGATGAAGAACTTGATCACGAGAGCCCAAGATGCTTTGACTGTCTCGTCATGCCAGAAATCTGGAACCTGGTCATCCCCAGAAGAAACCAATATGGTATGACTGTACCAGGTTTGCACAGAAGCACTGTTCATGTAGCCTTCTGACCGCAACCCAGCTAGAGGATCTAGAACATCTTGCATAAGCGGCGGTTACCAAGTTAGTGAACATCATGGCCTTTGTGCTAAATGGCTTTTGCGGGGTTCGTGAGCCCCGATAACAGTTTTTGTGTGGCTTGGTATACCTTTAATTCCGGCGCCTCCGCCTGTGTACCTTCTTGCTGACTTAGTATGACGACATTTCGCATAGGAAGTTGTCAGCCAAAAGGAACATGATTTTCGCACGTGAAAGTTCTCCGATCACGCAAAACATTTCCGCTATTGTTGGGCAGTCTGCCAAACCCAAAACATAACTACACAGACGTCCATGCCATGCGACGTTCCGAAAGTTTCCGTTTCATGCTGTGAGATTGACATCGTGGCTGTTGCGTGATTGCGCGCGATTTGCCGATTCGTTAACATGCTGTTAACACAACGAACACCTCCTTGACATCTAATCTACGCAAGTTCTGTGCCAGCAGTGCTGGCTGAGTTCGTAATATGTTGCAAATACTTCTTCACCATGTGTGTGTATATGCTGTCGTACTTCCCTCGCGGCCCCTTGATCCCTTCGAAATCCAACAAGGCGGCTAAAGCACAGGATCCACTGTTCAACAGATTGCAGTTTATGGAACAATCCTTGTGCATTTTTGCATGAAAGCATGAAATTCGGCATATGAAGAAGCGGCGAAAGATTGCTATGTACCGTGGTTTCAATAAATACCCAAAAAGCCAGCGTACGAGCCGAAAACAAAATTCAGTTTAGGATTTCCGGCGTAGGGTCTTGGCTTCGGCGGCTTCGGTTTCGCGTTTTAGGATTAGGGGCATAGGCGTGAAGGTTTACTACCCTTGAGCCTTCATCCCGACAATTTGAAAACATATCCCAAGCCTATTCCCTCAACTCACATGCACAACCCTCACTTTTCATTGCTCAGCCAAAAAATTTACTGTCCAAAGTTCATGGTGACGCCACAATTTCCACATAAACTTTATTCAAAGGAGGCTCATGGGACCAGAAAAGGGAACAAGCCTGTAAAATTAGTTTACAACTAGAATTATGTTCCTTGTAGCTCTTGTGTGAGCATTACGTAGGTTTTGAATATTATGTGTTTATGCGAAGTTCACGAATGAACTTCCAAAACTAACTAAACCCCAGAACTCAGGAACTTTCAGCTTTCAAACCATAAGCCCCCAACCCGGATCCCAATTAAGACCCCCAGCCCATGCTCCTTCATTTCAGAAATCTACAAGTTTATGGGATCCTTTAACAACCCCCCAGGGTCGGCTGAACTAATCACTGTCCATAAAGTATTTTACCTAGGTGCGGACCTAGGGGTCGTGGTACACGGGAAAAGGGTGTAGCGGGAACTTGAAACATTCAACCTTAGACCCGAAAGCCTGAACCCTAAACCCAAACCCTGCCTAAACCTAAATCCCAAAACCCGCACCTTACACCTTGAAGTGTGCAGGCCCGGGATCCCCTGTTCAATGCCAAAATCGCCAAAATGATCGCGGGTCAGGCGGGAAGACCCCTAAACCCCTCAAGCCCTAAACCCCTAAACCCCTAAACCCCTAAATCCCTAAATCCCAGGTTAATGGTTCAAGGCTCAAGGCTTGACGGCTTGCAGTTCAATGTTCACGCTTGATTTGTTTGGAGGCTTTAGGTTTTGGAAGTTTCGATTCGCGCTTTTGAAAATTTAGGACGTTTGAGTCCAGGGGGTTCCAGGTGCTCAGCATGTTTTGTGGTGAGCTTTTCTGTTTGAAGCTCTTGGCATTTGGCACCGTGGGCTTGCTGGGGTTTAAAACAGCTTACTGATTGATGTGAATATCGGTTTTCTGAGTGTACAAACACATGCATGGGGAGCATAGGACTTGCCACATGCGCCAACCAAGACCCGCGAAAGTAACGACGATCGACCTTTAAGAAACGAGCCTGCTTCCACATTTTGAGAAACAAGGGATTGTTGGGAGTTTCATTTTTGGGGTCTCTAAACCTTAAGCCCAAACACCCCCAAAAAGTCTCTCGTTCCCTCTTTGTTGAGATCCTTTTTGCGCCTTGGTTCTTAACCCCACACTTTGGGGTTCGAGGTTGATAGGGTTTACACAGCTTAAACTTCAGTATTTAGTTACGACATGTGCCACACATCCAAAGGCCATTGAAGGTTTCTGGATTTGCAAGCTGTATGTTCCCTGGGATGTGGGTTGGTTGGTATTCCTGCAAAGAGTCTCCTCCCATCTTCTGCCTGGACATGCCAGTTAGCGGCAGAACCTGCAGCAGCTCGAAGGCGTGGTCCAGATTATGGGTGTGGAGCGCACAAACACTCAGAACATGGTTGGGGCACTCCAGTCCCAGGTGCACGAAGGGTTTGTTGATATCTTACGAAGATGAGGCGCCTAATGGCCCCCGATCGAGACGCAAATGAAGCTCTTCGGCCAGGCTTCGCTTCGAGCACATGGCATAATTCGTGCATTCCTACTGGTGTGTATTCACATCAGCTATGACCTTATTCCCGCAAATGAAGGTGTGCTTTTAAAGGGGTTACGGAGGATATCACAGGTTATGTACGTATATCTATATATATATATACATATAGCTTACATGGGGTAGGATCACCAACAATTGGCGGTCGTGTGTGGGGCCCTTCTAAAGATGATGGCTCTTGGGGTAAGCAGGGGGGATCCCTCCCTTAATTGTGGGAAAGCGCACGCCCAATTACTAGAACAGCCTTGGCGCAACAAAAGGTTCGGCAAAGTCGTCCTCGTTGCACCATCCCAGCCATAAACCCCAAGCCCCAAGCCGAAACACCTAACCTGTGAATTGAAGGTTTCGAAAGAAAGCACAGATCTCCAAGTAAACTGGGGTTAGGGTTGAGGGTTTAGGGATTTGATTAAGGCCTGGGTTAAGGGCTCGGAGTTTAGGCTACCAATAATCAGGAATGGAATGGGAAAGAAAACGGAAAACAAAATGGAAACAAGATTCATACAGGAATTTATATCATACATGGGCCTAAATCGGGTTTTATATGGGCTCATGGATGATTATAGTCCCCCTTAAGTAGATAGAATACGGGGTATATGGGGATCTCTTTAGTATACCCAAAGCCATGTTTTATCTACATAAGGGGGAATATATCCTGAATAATTCGAATAATTATCAATAGCACTCGAGATCTACTTGGGGTACACTATACTAGAATTTCACAAGGAGTCTAGGACCAACATGCCAGTACATATTCAGGCTTCCATATTGAGAGAAGCCAAAGTTCTAGTAGGGTTTAGGGATGAAACCCTAAACCCTAAACCCTAAACCCTGGGATGGTGCAGCCGCTTCCGGGTTTAGTGCTAGGCAGGGAAAATTGCTTCTCATGACCCGGTCATACCCACTGGGGTCTTGTAGAATACTGTTGTGAACATCTTGCAAAAGGATATACCCACCGAGCAAGACGTGTATCATAGTCTGCCTTTTCACTATGCGCGAAATCCATTGCTTGTCCTTGATTGGTATCTACCACGGTAACTTTGATTCGCCTATGCCGCCTGCTGGTTATCTTTACCGCCTGATCCCGCTTCCGGGCCGGGAAGGTAGAACTTCCGCAGACGCAGAACACGAAATGAATCCAAGAAGATCGGTTTCAGGCACTGCTAAGTTTAAGCCTTGGCTAATCAGGGTTTTTTGGAACACGCAACCCAAAAATCAATATTATGTCATGAGATAGGGTCCTAGTGTGTGGTGGTGTGGTTTCTCAAAGACCTTCATTGTTAACCCTCAGCCCCAATCCAGAAAGGTGCACTACGGCTGTGTCGAGGACATTGAAATTGGGCAAGTCACGCGAGATCGCCTATATCGCATCAGGCACGCTGTGCGTTAACGATTTACGTTCCCCAAACTAAGCTGGACACCGAATACAGGGCTCTTGTAAAAGGACTGGGCGATGGTACTAGGTGGGCTGATAGGATTCTAAAAGGCTTTGACCTTGCGTAGGTGCAGGGCACAGGGTTGTAGAGTAACTTACCTTTGATTAGCTCGGAATGAAGGAATGGATCCTTATAGCAGTCACTATACAACCCATCATAGCGGCTTGTGTTTTTCCAGTACGTCATTAAACCTTAAATCCTAACCAAAGGTAAGGTGAGGGCTTTCATGGATTACAAACCAGGGCCAGGGTTGTTGTTTTTGGCTTGAGGCACAGGCTTGAAAAACTAAGAAAACGTTCCTTCTTGTGGGACATGCGTTTGGCACAGGCTTGCTTCGGGAATTATTCGCGGTCTCTATTAATTACTAGTCGGCATTTTTGTTGATACCACAAGGGTCCCTATTTACAACCAATTTTGGGTGCCTTTACTGGGTAGGCCCCTGGGATATTTAATATTTTCCCTAATGGCTTTAATAAGGGACCCTATATACGAATAATTTTCAAAGGGTTTTAGGGGCCAACCCAGTTTGGAGTACCACCCAGATTATCTTCCCTTAGCTCCCAGCCGCCGTTGCGTTTGATGCCATAAGTTCGAGTGGAGTTCGTGCCTGGGGTTGGAGCACATGGAGCTTCAGTGGTACCTTAGTTAAACCTCTTCGGGAGTTCATAACCCTGCTATACTTAAAGGGTTAACCTTTTGGGGCCCAGGAATTAGCATTTAGGGGGTTTTTGACTGGGGCAGCTGTCACAAGGCGCTACTGCAAGCCAATTGCCCCCATGTCTAACGCGGGGTAGCTCGCGGGCGGTCAGATTGAGGGGCAGTTCTATGCAGCCTTGGCCGTATGTTCAGATTCCTTGGGCTGACATGGAGGACGACGACACTGACGAGGAGGCCCACTGGAGCCACGGGCACTGCAACAACCACGGCCATCTGATGAAAGAAATCTGGCTGCTGGACCGTCGCTTCTGTCCTGTATACACCGGCATTCTCGCCAAGCATGTCAATTAAAATTGCTGGGGCAAGGGCTTGGAGAGCCCTGTGGAAGTTGCAAACCAGAAACGAGATTGCAAATTCGGCTAAACTGGTTCGTGCAATGGAACCAACATGGACAGGAAGTTCAAGCATTCTGCATTGTTTGCTTGCTTATGACCCAGATGACCTTAGAATACGATTTGCTTGGAGGCTTTCTTGACTTAGCAAGTCTACTTTTTGATGAGGGTTGTGAGGTATGGGGCACGTGATGGGTGTTCTTGGGGATCGCAAATAGAGTTACTATTAAGTCAAGAGAGCCTCCATTTCAAAGCCGGAAAGCTTGAATAGTAGCACCCCCCTTGCCCGAAGGCCTAGGAAGAGGGAAGGGTAGCATAAATCACTCCATGTCCCAAGTACTTTGGCTTTTGCTGTATACTTGTGTGAAGATCCTACATCCTAAGCCTTAAGCCTTACAAATTATTACTTTCCCCCTGATAGTAACAGAAGGGACCCCCCCACCCCCTAATACCAAATACTCACAATATATTATGACATGCTACAATCCGGAGTATTTAGAATTAGGGGGTGGGGGGGAGGTTTACAATGAGCCCTAAACCCTAAACCCTAGCCCTAACCCTAAGAATAACCCCTACATACCGGTTGAGGGTGGGGGGGGGGTTATTGATATCAGGGGGAGGGGATTAGGAGTCATTTTCCAAGTTCTGCAGGTCAGGCGTCGGCATGATTCATTAAGATTTGTCTTTGGGACTTAGCTTGGACCTTAGACCCTTAACCTTTTGGGATTCCCTTATACTCCTATTATAGGTACCTAATGGGTTAACCCTTAGTTGGGGTCCTACGTGCCATGTAGATTTATAATTCGGCAGTCATGGGCATTTCCAACAACAGGGCTTCCCCTGCTGTAAGATGCAAACACTCTACTCGTGGGCTACCCAAAAAGCTCCCCCCCAACTTTTGGAAACCTTGAACCTGTCTGTATCATGAACCCCCAAATCTCAACATTTCCCAAACATGGCCTTTGATCGTCTCTACGGTGGAGAGGAAAGTCCCGCATGACCCTAGTTACCTTATACCGTAGGAATTGTGGTGATCTAGTATACTCAGCTCATGCAAGATCTTTCGTATCAACAGTATGATCCCTTGTAAGGACTGCAGGAAGCTCCTAAGTCCTGAGCACCATATCCTTAACCCGAAATCCTAAATCCCAAGCCCTGAACCCCAAACCCCAAAATCCCAAACGCTAAACCCGAAACCCTACATCCCAACTCCTAGTCCCTGAACCCAAAATCCCAAACCCACAGCCCCGATCCCTAAACCCTAAGCCCCAATCCCGAGACCCTAAACCCTAAATCCCAAACCCTAAACCCCAACCCCTCAACCCAAAACCCCAATCAGTGAACCCTAAATCCCAAACCGTAAGCCCCAAACCTAATCCCATACTCCTTCGGCGAGGTACACGGATGGCGATCTGGAGCATATGGTGGAGAATCTCAAATCAACCAGGGTTTAGGGCCTGGGGTTTAGGGAATAGGGTTTTGGGATTTGGGATGTAGGGTTTTGGGATTTAGGGTTTTGGGTTTAGTCCAGGGTTTGGGGTTTTGGGGTGTGATATTTGTCAACTTCAAATTAGAAGTTTGCGGATTAGGGTTGTGCAGACTTCCTACTCTTTACTGCAAATATTGATGTTGGTTCTGGGTCACATGTTTGTCTAAATCATCATGATTTATGGTTTAGTGTTCTAAGAGGAATCAAACGGAAAAGAAATGGGCAGGAAATCGAAGCTGGGGATACGTGGGGTTATTTAGGGGCTTGAGGAGTTTGAGCTAAGTTACCTTGATACGGGAATCTGTTCTGGACTACAGAAATTGGGAATTTGCGTTAAGTTATTTGGCAGCTAGTTCCAAACACTAAACCCTAGACCCCAGTCCAGCTGAGTAGTATTTAGTTTGGGGATACTATGGTACCCAATATAGAGTAAGATTATATCCTCCTTTTGGGTATAGTACTTTGTTTAAGGAATATGATCTTACTAGGTTCAACCACCAAAAACACTATTCAGCTGGTTTTGGGCAGTGCAGGGTTTGAAGCCTAGGCCCTGCTTAGTAGCTGAGTGGATAAGCTCTGACGCTTTGGGGAAATACTAAAATCCTACTAGTTCACACGGTTCAGGGTTTAGGGCTTAAAGTGTGAACCCAAACTCAAGCAGTTAAGCTTAGATCTTTAAGCCCAAAGTCCAAACAGCCAGATCGCAAGGGCTTTGGGCTAAGGCCAAAAGTTCCAAATTTAGGATGTAAGCGGGACTTTCCAAGAGGACGGGGGAACTTGTCGGGTTTTCACGGAGCTTCCTAAACCCTAAAACCCTAAACCCTAAACCCTAAACCAATAAAACCCCTAAACCCCTAAACCCTAATACCTTGAACCATGAACCCCGAGCCATATTTGTGGTCTGGGCTTTGGAGTCTCAGGCTTTAGGGGTTTTTGCCTACCCTAAACTACAAGGTTCCTGAAA
>CAJNIZ010005885.1:0-18543 GCA_905231905.1 Symbiodinium pilosum | reverse complement strand
TCTACATGGGGAATCATACGAAATCTAAGCCTTGAATCTATTGATTTGCCTCTCAAACCCCAGCGTCCGCAGCAGAACGGGAGAATCCACCCTTACTTGGGGTGGCCCTGGAAGCAGCGTCTACATGGAGATTACCTTTTTCTGATGTGTAAACATCCCGCTGATGTGAAATTTTCCCAACGCCAGCATTCGCAGTAGATGAATGGTATTCTGACCCCTAAGCCCTAAAACCAAAACCCTAAACTCGAATCTAAAACCAAAACCCTAAACTCTAATCCTCTCAACCCTAAACCCTAAAACCAAAGCCCTAAGCCCTCAAGCCCTAAACATTTCAGGGAGCCCTAAAGCCTACTTAGGGGCATGCAAGACTGTCCTTTCAGGGAGCATCCTTCAGCTGCAATCCCAACGCGCTAAAAGCCCTGAAACGTTACACCCTAGAGTCCCTAAACCCTAAACCCTAAACCCTAAACCCTAGAGTTCATGTAGGGTTTGAGGGTTTAGGGTTTCAAGGTTTGAGGGTTTTAGGTTTAGTGGTTTGAGGGTTGAGGGGTTTGGGGTTTAGGCTTTAGGGTTGGGCCTTGTTTTGAGAGACCCCAGCCCCCAAGCCCCCAAACCCTAATCCCTAGCCCTTAATGCCTAAACCCGAATCCAAAAGCCCGAATCCCTATATGAACCCAAATTCCTACTTAAACCTTTGCACGCTAAGCCCCAAAGCCTAAACCCTGAGCTCCTAAACGCGTGAGGAAGTGCCTAAGATGCGTCCTGCCCTCAGCACCGCCCTGGCTTTGGGTTTAGGGTTTAGGGGTTTAGGGTTTAGGGGTTGGGATTGGGGTTCAGGGTTTAGGCTTCAGGGGTTGAGTTTAGGTTTTAAGGTTTAGGGGTTGGGTTTGGGGTTTAGGGTGTAGGGATTCTGGATTACATGGAGGGTCAGGTAATGTGGCTAATAGGGGTTAAAAGTACTTAGAAGTATACTCACGAAGTCCCCCTGACCTTTCAAGTAGGAATTTAGGATGTATGCTTTGGAACGTAGGCTAAAAATGAAAGATGTCGCATTACAGGATTAGGATTCAGAAGTTGTGAACTGGGGGTTGGGGCGCTGAGACCCTAAACCCTAAACCTGGGGTTTGGTTGATGGTGTACTGAGGATTTAGGGGTGTAGGGTTTAGGGACAGACAGAGAGGGAGAGTGGGGGGCGGGGTGAACAAGGGGGGGGGGAGGTTGGCCCTGAATCTTAAATCCTAAGCCCTAAATCCTAAAGCTAAAGCCAAAACCCTAACCCAAACAGATAAGCGCCGGCTTGCATTTATTACCTGTGCCTTATGCGGCATTTTTAATCCACGGCCCCTCATCTCGTTCGCCTTATAATTGATTTGTATTGTACGTTGACCAAATCACCTGATTTCGTTCGCCATGTTGGAACATGTACTGGGCTCTTATTGCAAAATAAACTGTGCCCCATCTCGTTCAATCCACAGCCCCTATCTCGTTCCCAGAGGAACGCTGAACCCAGATGCAAAAACACCAACGCGCCTAGCCTTATATTCTCTTACGTAAATAATGCAGCTGCTCAGATGATGGTTGGCTCGTGGGTTTAGTTTAGGGCTTTCTTCTGGACCCCCAGGGAAAGTTTCAAGGACAGGCACAGAAGCCTAGGGTTTAGGGCTTAGGGTTTACGGCTTAGGGCTTAGTTTCTAGGGTTTGGGGTTTAGGGCTTAGTGCTTAGGGTTTAGGGTTGAGGCCTCATGGTTTAGGGTTTAAGGTCTAGGGTTAGGGTTTAGGGTTCCCCTGTTATCTTCGCGGATTATCTAACAACTGTGCTCTCTAGTGGCCCACCAAAGGTTCCCACTCAGTTAGGCTTATTTACGGCTAGCTAAAGCTAATCAAGGGCATACTTTAGGAAGGGGGGTTGTGCATGGGGGGGGCTGGTTCGTGGAACCCATAATCGGAAGGTCTTACGGGGGACTTCGTAAGTAGGTTAGTAACGCGCATGACAGGGGCGATCCTATGGCTTGTACGCGTTAAGTTTACTGATTAAGTTTATTCATGAGGCGTTTAGGGTTTGTCCATGTTGCTTTCTAGACATGCGGGGTTGTCCAAATTATGGTCCCTTTCTGGGTCTCCAGTATAATACTTGGAGGGTCAGGGGGACATAGTAAGTAGGTTAATAACCCCTATAACCCATATAGTAACATTAATCATTCCCAGTATTAACCTACTTACTAAGTCCCCCTCACCCTCCGAGTACTGCCCCTAATATTTAGGGTACCCGTAAAAGGAGCCTAAGCCATCATTTTGAGCAACCTGCCAGATGATGGCTGCACGCAGTACTAAATGAGTTTGGCCAGGGTTTGGGGTTTAGGGTTAGGACCCCTGTTAACATGGGTTCTATGTAGCTGTTGGTTGGCAGCTTGCCTCACACCTGCTTGCTACTGTACTGCTACTGTACAAACTTTCCACAACCGCGTTGATTGAAAATCCACGGGCCCCAACATTGATTCGGCCAAGAATCCCAGATAGAAGTGCAGGATAACCTTCGGCTTTTCAGTGCTTAAGGCACGTGTTTGCTGTTTTCTTGTAGTACATGTTAAGATATCAAAACATTTTCCCTCAATGGCTGTTCTCAAAATTATGGGCCCCTGCTGGTTGTAGATTAAATTTCGGGAGCTACCCACATGCCTCCATGACATACATGCTCTCTGAGACAAGCTCTACGACCTCCATATGGGTATATAATGAGCAATAGGCACCCTAAACCTATCAATTGCGTTTCCTTGTAGTAGTAACTTGCTTTAAGTTCCTTAACATCAACCCAGGTTATGGGTGGTATTATTTGGAACCAATCGTATTCTTGTCTAGTAGTACTCGTTGTATGAATTGGAAGAAGTACTCGTATTAGTTATTAGTAGTTGTATTGTTTGTATTCATACTCCCTGAACCCGAAACCCTCAACCCTGAACCCTAAGCCCTAAACCGCAGGGCGCGAAGCAAAAAGCTCTGCCCTCTTTCCGCACGCGAGCACTTACCCAGGACAGCTTTTGAGGTCTTAGGGTTTAGGGTTTAGGGTCTAGGACTGCTGCTGAGGTCTAAGGAAGTGTCAGGTGGCTAGTTTCCCCCATATGGGCTGTAGTCTACAATCCCTACAGGAGGGTTATACAGGTGATTATACAGGGGACTACTATAGGGGTTCTTAAAGGGAGATACTAGGAGTTTGTATAAGCCTGCCATAGCCTTTATATAGTCCTCCTGTGGATGGAGGAAATGTTGCACCACCCTGTAAACTTCATACCTTAGGTATTACGATAAATTAGGGAGCGTAAATATTAAGGGCTATATATAACCATATTATAAATATGATCCAACTGTTACTGAGGGGGGGCAGTACCCAAGTGCAAGATTTCCTCCATCCACCGTAGTGTCCCCCTAGGTGCCTGCCTGTACGCCTTATGTAAGGGTACCCTCCACCCTAAGCCCTAAACCCTACACCCCTGAACCCTAAAAACCCTAAACCCTGAAACCCCGAAACCTTAAAACCCCCAAACCGTAAACCCTGCACCCCTAAACCCTAGACCCCTAAACCCTAAAAACCTCTAAAACCTCAACCCCCTAAACCACTAGAAAACCTCCGGTAATGTAGGGGACAGGCAAACCCAAGCTTTCCAAAGACCCAAGGGTTTGGGGGCGGATTTTGGATTTTGAAGTTTTGAGATTCCAAAATGAAGGAAATTTAGGGACCGTAAGTAATTGTAAGTTTACAGTATAGGGGCTTGAGGGTTGAGGGTGCTCGGTTGAGGGCTTAAGGTTCAGGGTTCAGGGCATAGTCGCTGTAGGGTTCAGAATTTAGGCTTGGCTTTTGGATTTTAGGTCCAAGAGCGGGGTGTTCCAGACGAAATACCATGGTCCGTATGTTCGGTACCTGAAACCTTTATGCCTGCGGGCGGGGCCCTAGACCCTAAACCCTATAGTAGTTTCCATGTTCTGTTCCGTTACCCTTATATAACTCCAATATAACCCCCTAAGCCCTAAACCCTATAGTAGTTTCCAGCTTCTTTTCCGTTATCCCTATACGACCCTGGTGTTGCTGTAAGTGCTTCCTCTCCAGCATCAGGATGCGGGCGACAGTTGCTTGGCCACAACTTGGCATGGCGCCAGCCCTAAACCCTAAATCCCTACAGCCCTAAACTCCAAATCCCTACAGCCCTAAACTCCAAATCCCTAAAGCCCTGAACCCTTTTCAAGCCATGGGAGCTCCTCAAAAAGTCAGGGGGTGTACCCTAGGGATCCTAGGTAGTATGGAGCAGTACAGAAACCGTCCTAGAGGTCCCCTAAATGCACAAGTTTGGAATGGGTCTGAGAGATCACCGCACTTCCCTGAGGCCCCGAGGTATTTTCTCGTGGTGTTGCGTGCATCATACGTTCCTGCGGGCATGCGGATACTTCTACTACAATACCTAGAGCCTATAACCCTAAGCCGTCATGGGGCCTGGCAGTCCCACTCATCATGTTACAGCCCGTGAAGATTCAAGTAGCACGGAAGTGTTTGCTTACTTGAAAATTCATTTGGTAGTTGCCCAAAATGCGGGAACCCCAACGTAAACGCAAATATATTATCATGGAGACTCCGCAGAAAGTACCCCTGATTTCGGGAACCCCCCACTTGGTTTAGAGGAGTCGTTTGTACTCGGCTGCCGGGTCTTTGTGTTGCTTCTTGTGTACTCTCCGAAATCATTCCCGGCACTCTTAAGAAAGGACTCCCATGCTCCATTCGTCCGTCATTTTAGCAGTAACAGTAAAAATGGTAGCATGCTGGAAGAAGAGATTAGCCATGCGGCTACAGCTGCCCCGCTGCGGTCTCTAGCAGGTTTCGGCCTTGATGCGTGCCTTACAGAAACATGTCTACAGGAGGGAAGCTACAAAGCAGGGACTTTACATAAGACACGTATGCCCCTTATAGAAGTCCCCATGGTCCCTATATACCCTGTACTTGGAGGCCCATGGGACTTAGTAACTATTTTTCACTGGGCTTATAACCCTACTTATAATCCCCTTAAATGGGCTTATAGGGGTTACCCCAATTACAAGTAGGGTTATAACCCCACTTATATTACCCCAATTATAAGTAGGGTTATAACCCCACTTATAAGTAGTTGCTAAGTCCCATGGGCCTCCAAGTGGAGGGTTAAGGGTTTGGGGTTTAGGCTCCAGGAGCACCCATCTGCGAACATTGGAGCAAACATGAATGGCGCGTGCTCCGCGAACCCCTAAGCCCCTACGAACCTCTAGGTGAAATATGGTCTAAAGTCCTTAAAAAGGGCATATATAGGGGATTCTGTAGGGGACTACTACAGGGGATATTATGGGGGAATAATAGGAGTTGAGACTATAGCTCAGGTCCCCAAATTCCTCAAACCCTGAAATCCCTGAATTCAACATCCGAACCGTCCTAACCCTAAAACCCCAAAATTCAGGTTGCCATCCTATTGGCCAGACTACGTTCTGGACCTGTTCCAAAATGTTCGCTTGGGCCCGAGCTTTGGGTTTAGGGTTTAGGCTTTTGCAAATTCTGACGTTTGTCTTACTGCAGCTTAAGGGTTGGGGTGGGGGGGTGAACGAATTCAGGATTATCACAGGGGTATAGATCCGCAATCCAAAGCCCTAAACATAGGGGGAATGGGGTCTATCAAAGGTTGTAGAGTAAGGATTATTGTAAGGATCCAGTCCCAACTCTCTTTTGCAGACCAATGAGTCGCGCAATAGTACGCAGAAGCTCGAAAATTACAAAAGGGCTGATCAGGTTTGAAAAGTAGGCTGTTTTTGTGGCTAGCATAATTCCCTAAACACTAAACCCTAAACCCTAAACCCTGTTTTTTTTTGTAACCCATCACCTTTGCGGGTATCTGGTTGCGGTTCTCCGAGATGCTCAAAGGCAAGATTCGGGCGGGGCGCACCAGGTGGCATTTGCTTTCGTGCGACACTGATAATGTAGACCCCGAATAAGGATTACAGGGGCTATATAGGGGTTTTGTAGACCCCTAGGTTGTATAGGGTTGTATAGGGGTTTTATATAGGGATAATGGGAAAGAAAATGGAAACTACTATTTGGGGTTTAGGGTTCAGGGTGTAGGGTTTGGGGGTTATGTAGCCCCTTGATTAAAAAAACATCTCCCCTTAATGGGAATTGTAATCGGGATCCTAATATTAAGGCCCTTAAAAGGAGGAGGTTTATTCAGTCGGGGTCTCCATTAGGATGGACGGATGTTTGGAGGTTGAGGTGGACGAGGCGGTGAATTGCGCTAACGGCAACATCAACATGAACAAACTTGATGCGAGGTATGCCGTGGCAGTTTGCTAGAAAAGGAATGTTATGCCTCAACCGCTTCTTACATGTCTTGCCAGTATCTGAAAGCAAACTCTCGTGTCACACAGCACAAGTATACGGAGACGAGACCCATTTGCATACCAGCATTGCGACTGTCTTCTCACAAACTGCTTGGAGGGTCAGGGGGACTAAGCAAGTGGGCAAATAACCCCTGTAACCCATATAGTACGCTTAATTATCCCCATTATTAACCCATGTACTAAGTCCCCCTGACCCTCCAAGTAGGCTGTTCTTGCAGTTGGCACTGCAACATTTTTCCTCACACCAAGGGCAAAAGCCGGAAGTTTCCATGCAGTGGTATCAAGAACGATGGACGAGAAAATTGGATTGGCATTTGGCATCACCGGCTTGTAGGGGTGTAGTCCCCCTTAAGTAGATAGAATATGGGGTATATGGGGATCGTATAATATACCCAAAGCCATATTCTATCTACCTAAGGGGGGCTCTAATTGTTGTAGGTGTTCTGCGTCGTGTGAAGCTGTCCCACTGCTGAAGACTGACTGTGCCAGGCATCCCAAAGTGCAAAGTACATGAGTAGTCTCCATGAATAGGGGGACTCCGATATAGAGCCCAAGTTTTTATGATTCTTATTGTCGGAACCCTAAAAGGGGACCCCTAGTTTTTGAAAGCCTAAACCCTACTCCCTAAAAACTATATACTCCTATATACGTCAAGCTAACCCCCAAGAACGGTACCCCTAAGTTTAGTAAACCCAAACCCTGAACCCTAAAGCCTAAACCCTAAATCCTATATAATCCTTAGATACCACTTTTAAGAGGTACGTACCCCTAATTTTGGAAAACCCGTGTTGCGACCAAAGAAGATCTGGTCAGGTCGTGAGCAAATACCACCTTTGTCCCCGGCGGACGCTTGGCTGGGTGGCACGCGGCTACTTGGAGGGTCAGAGGGACTTAGTAAGTGGGTCAGTAACCCCTATAACCCAAATAGTAGCCCGAATTATCCCTGTTATTAACCTACTTACTGAGTCCCCCTGACCCTCCAAGCGGGGTGTAGGGTATGGTGCCTTAGGGTCCAAGTACCTAAACATCACGGGTTCTAGGGTTGTACCCCTGAGGTCGTACCCCTACAAGGTTTCCCCAATATGGCTTCAATAAAACCCTACACCCTAAACCCTAAACCCTAAAGCCCTTATATAATCCCCTAGGGTCCCTTCAAAGGATCCAAAAACCCAGGGGTACAACCCTAGGAGTACAAGTCTGAAACCCTTGAAAGGAGCATGTAACAGGGGCCCAAACTACCTATATAGGAACCCATGTGGACCCAAATTATTTATGATTTTGAGTACTTAGGGATCATTAGGGTGAGGTGTCTCACCCTGTAAACCTTCAACTGAGTGTTTAAGGTTACAGTCCCCCTTAAGTAGATAGAATGTGGCTTTGGGTATTTTAGTATAAGAGCCCCATATATCTTATATTCTATCTAGTTAAGGAGGACTATAAGAGTTTGGGCTGTAGGCTTGGGAACCCACATTTCAGCATGAACTACGCGGCGTTCACTGCGGAGGCTGCTGTGGAAATTAGGCCTACCAAGGAACCATTTACTTACTTAGCCAATAGAAGAAGACATGGGCCTCATCTACTTCCAAGGACTTCAGAAAGGCCCTGAAAAGTTGGTTCCCCCAAAACCCTGGACAGGTGGTTCAACATAAGCAGGAACTCGGCTGCCTCCTCCGATTCTCCAAACAACCCAGTATACAGGATGCCCTCCCCAGATGGGAAGACGGCCTGTATAGAATCGATCGGTTGATCCACCAGAAATGGAACACTGCAAGGAAAATTCAGGCTATTCGCCAAGGAGTTTTCCCCCAACTCTTTTCTGGTTGTGAGACCTTTCACATTTCCCTATCAACCTTTAAAAAGTTCCGAGCCAAGCTCAACGTGGCGGTGCATGGTAAGAAACCCGTGGGTCCCACTACCTCAGTCCGGTTTTCACACACTTCCTCGATTATGAACCCTTCCTTTATGTGTTTGCCACAAGGCTCTCTTCACTCAGAAGCACAGTCATGTCGTTCCCAACCCCAGCAAGGGAAGCCTGGAACTATGCGCACAACCTCGACCTGAATGCACAGTACCAGAGAGTGCTGGGACCTATCTCCGCCTTCATCTGGGGCTGCCAGGTTTTGTCGTGGCAGTGCAATGACGACTTCATGGTGGTCACGGATGAGGGAGAGACCCTCCATCTCCTGCAGTCCCCCCTACAGCAATGGGAACAGAGCTGCAAACACTCTTGGATGAAATTTATCATGTCGAGATGTCATTTTGCCCAGAGCTGGCCAGAAATATGGGTCCCTTTTCGCACCTGGGAGTCACTTTGGTCTTCCCGCGAAGGTCCGCCCCCTCTGGCCACAAAGTTCCGAACCCTAGGCCTCCTCACAGTATCCGCTGTCGCCTCGGTTCAGCAGCGGGACAACCCTATGTGTGAATTCTGTGACGACCCAAATGGTGGGCAGCTCCATATCGCTACTGAGTGTAGGGCCTTCCGAGACATAAGGGACGCCCCGGAAAATAACCTCCTCTGGGAGGCACACCCATTCACCCAGTGTACTGGGATCCCGTGTAGAGCCAGACCAGCGGAACCCCTCCCGGACTATATAAGCCAGCCAAATGATTCATGGACTGGTCATGCTTTCATCTTCACGGACGGGTCAGCTTCACCCCCGGAACTTCCCCAGGCGAGGTTGTCCTCGTGGTCAGTGGTGGCGGCTCGTGACAAACTGGCTCCGATCTACACCATCGTTTCAGGCCTCACCCCCGGGATTTACCATGACATTTGCAGGGCGGAGACATTTGCTGTTCTGCAGGCTGTCATGGCCTTCCAAGGGGGAATCATCTTCTGTGACAATGCCTCGGTGGTGGCCACGTGGAACAATATTCTTTCATCCAATTTGGATATGTTCACCCTACGGGGACACCCTAATTACGATCTTTGGACTCAAATCATCTCCCTTCTTGTTGCAAAGGGACCAGGAAACTTCTCAGCTCGGAAGATCAAGGCCCATAGGTCACATGAAGAGGCCAGTGGAGCAGAGGACAATTGGTTGATTACAGGGAACGAAAAAGCGGATGAGGCGGCTAAACAAGCTCTCTTCCAGGGAAAACTCCACCATGAACACCCAATCTGGAGTGCTTCTGACGAACGCAAACTTATCCAACAGGCAAAAGCGTGTGGCCAATTCCTTTCCCGGGTGACACAACACGCCATGTCCCTTCGAAAGGCCAGGGAACCTCACCACCGGGAGGAGTACGACGTGGAAGCCAGGGTTCTTCCTGAGGAACAAATCCTGGTCCAGCGCCCGGTCCCCCGCCCCTGGTCTTTCCCAAACAGACTCATGTGCCACTATTTCAATGAGTTGCGATGGCCCTCAGAGGATAGTGCCGATCCCGGCAAAGTCTCCCTGCTGGAGTTGATGTTGGACTTATTTATCACCTTTCAGACAAGTGGTCCACTCAACGTTCGCACGTTGGGCCGGAAGTTCCAACAAGATGTCCCGATCAAGGCTCGATCTTCCAAGTACGCCTACTATTACCTGCCTACCCCCTCACAGTCCAGAGGATTGCCCGGACAGCTCCTCACCCACGCTTCACATACTTTTCTTCGCAGCTTCGATTTTCTCTTTGACAGGGGAGTAATCACTCTTCCCCGAGAGAATCTGTATTGTCTTGGTATGTGGGGTTACAACAACGTTGTCCCTGCCATTCGGTGTCGGACCCCCTCCTGGCGGGAAACATGGTTTCTGAACTTCTCTCTGTCACCCTGAAAGCTGGGGTTAGGTCCCTCAGATACACTCTCCGTATCCCTTCATTTCAACCGAGACCCCTTCCTCCTGAGTTGGAGGCTTGGAGTGTTTAATTAATTGCGTTGTACAGACCGCCCCACGCAATTACGCCGGGGACGATCTTCAGACAACGCAGCGCTTAAACTTTTTTGGGTTTCCTCTTGGGGTCTTTGTCATAAAGCTTAAACTTTTTTCAGCCCTGGTCATTGGGGGAAAGAGTTTAGGTGGACATAGAGACTTTTTGGGTAATTTAGTATGAGTTCCTGATATATTTCTTCCCTGAGGACCTAAAAGGAACCCATGTCCACGAAGATTGTGGTGAATATGGACTTTAGCTCTTGTTTCAAGCAGGTGATCCTGAGTGTTCAGCAAGTGTTGTAAGGCACATATCATATCGATGTTTCGTCCCCCTTAAGTAGATAGGATATGGCTGCGGGTACATTACAATAAGATCCCCCTATACCCCATATTCTATACCGTATATAACTCATTGTAGTAATTTCCATTTTCTTTTCCATTATCCCCATATTGCCCGAATATAACCCTAGCATTACCCCATATTCTATCTACTTCAGGGGAACTATAGTCCTAAAACCTAAACCCTAAAACCTGAACCCTAAACCCTAAAACCTAAACCCTAGACCCTAAACTCTTTATAGAGCTGGAGGAGACCTTCGCGCATTGGGTAGTTGCCACAAAGAGGGGCCCAACATACTTTCATCCTTATCATGGGGATCCACAAAAAGAAGACCAACATTTTTCGGGAAGCCTTAAACCGCGGAAATCACTATAGAATCCCAGATTCCATGTCATGTCAGTTTTGTTTGTTATTTCATTCTCCATTATTGGGGTAATATCCCTAAACCGTAGAACCCCAAATCCTAAGCCCTAATCCCTACACCCTAAACCCCAAATATCCCCACATAGGGAGGCCAAGCTTTCCACACAAAAGCCCTCAACTGAACCTCCAAGTACTCTGACGCAATTGGAATTTCAGGGCTCAGGGCACTTAAAAAGAGATGTACACCTCGCTGAACATTGTTTTTTCCTACTTACATAGCCCACATCAAAGGTTCCCAGAGCCTTAAACCTTAAATTCTAAACCCTAAATAGTGTTTCCCATTCATGTTCCATGTTCTTTTCCATGTGTTTCTCTATTATTGGGATAATGCCGTACTGCCCCTAAGCCCTGAACCCTAAACCCTAAAACCCTAAACCCTAAACACTAAACTTGGAGGCCCATGGGACTCGGGCCTTACAGGGGCTACCTAGGCGCTAAGCCCTATAAAGCCCTACCCGCCCCTTTAAACTGGGCATCTTAAAGCGACCTCATCCGACCGTACCCTAAATGGTGGTTTTTTGAGGGGAAAAAGCTGTAAATTGGTAATTGAAATTGTTCTGAATTACCTTGTTCAAATTGACATAAAGGTAGCCCTAAAAACCCTATGAGCCCTTGAATCCTAAACCCTAAAACCCCAACACCCTAAACCCTAAAACCCAAACCCTAAAACCCTAAACTGTATAGGGGCCCTTGAATCCTTCTTTTTGAGGAGTGCGGCTTAGTGGGATTATAACCCTGCTTATAATTGGGGAAACCCCTATAGGCCCATTAGAAGGATTATAAGTAGGGTTATAAGCCCAGTTATAAGTAGTTACTGAGTCCCACGAGCCTCCAAGCATAAGCCCTTGAATGCTTGTGTTTGAGGAGTGCGGCTTTAGGCTCCTATGTGGCTCGGATCAGATGCCGCACCCGCAGAAGGCTCGAAAGGGTTTAGGGTTAAGGGGTTTAGGGTTTGGGGTTAAGGGTTTGGGGTTTATAAGATTTAGGGTTTAAGGTTTAGGGTATAAGATTTAAGGTTTAGGGTTTGGGGTTTTGGATTTTGGGTTTGGGGTTTAGGGTTTGGGGTTTCGGCCTTAGGGATTATGGTTTCCTTGGAGGGTCGGCGGCACTTAGTAAGTAGATACATGGTGCGGGGCAACTGGCGTTACTTTCTGGCACAGAGATTCTGTGCCTGGAAAGGGTAGCGCATAGGGATCAGGGTTTGGGCTTAAACCCTAAACCCTAAACCCTAAAGGGTTCATAGGGATTGTCGTCTATCAGGAGCTCCGGGCGACCTTGTAAGTAGCTCATAACTTGCGTAACCGTGGTTTTTAACTACATAGCTTATAGGGGCCCTAAACCCTAAACCCAGTTTACTACATAGTTTCTAGGGGTTAAGTATACTTACCAAGTCTGCCAGCCCGCCAAGTATGGTGTCGGGATTAGGGTTTAGGGGTAGATATGGTTGTTTCCCGCACTATTCTTCATAAAATCCCCGGCGAGACCCCGAGAGTCCATCTGTGGTTCGCACATATTCCTCACATTGGGAGGCTTTCTTCAGAAACAGCCACGTTGCGGGTTTAGGGTTCTGGGGGTTAAACCCTAAACCCTAAATCCATGAGAGACCATCCTAGAGAAGCCTTGAGAACTTTTCATGCCGTCTCGAAGCCGAAGGCCCAAGCACTGTGTGGGATTCTAGGGTTTTTAGGGTTTAGGGTTGAGGGTTATATAGTTTCCATTTCATGCGCGACCTCTTGATTGTCAAAGGCCCTCCCTTGAGCTCTAAACCCAAAGAGAAGCTTCCATTTCATGTCTACGGTTGTTTTCCATCTGCTTGTCCTTTATCCTAAGCCCTCACCCTAAACCCTAAAAGCCTAAACTCTAAACCCTAAGCCCTAAGCCTAGGCAATATCAAGCCAGAACTTTGCATCCCGAGCCCCAAAGCATCAAGTCAGCAAGCCCTCAGTCCTACACCCCAAAAGAGTACTATTGATTTTGGGGATACTATGGTATCCAATATAGAGTAAGAGTATATCCTCCTTTTTGGTATAGTAGTTTATATAATGAATACTATCTTACTAGGCTTAACCACAAAAAAACGCTACTCATTTGAGCTACAGAGGGACCTATAGGGGGATGTATAGGGGGGTGGAGGGGGGCCTCTGAGGCACATTCTGGAATTTGAATCCAGGGCTGGTTGCTGTTAAGGCATTTTTCAAGCAGGTTACCATAGTGGGTATTGAATGAAAGTACTTAACAGCAACCCAGAAAAATGCTATTTCATTGCCGCAGTTATCCACCTTGTTCAGCTGCTTACTAAGTCCCACATACGACCCTAATCCCCCAAACCCTAAACCCTAGATAGATCCCAAACCCTAAGTCCTATAAACTCTAAACCATAAATCCTAAATTGCAAACCCTAAATCCTAAACCCTGAATCCTATACCCTAAATCCTAAACACTAAACCCTAGGCCAAGTAGATCCTGAACCAGCAAGGCATCCTCCGGGGGCGAAGACAGTTTCTTCTTGTGCGCGAATGGAAGTGCTGCAGGTAGGGTTTGGGGTCAGGGTTAGGGTTAAGGGTTTACGGTTTGGGGTTCAGGGTTTAGGGTTCACGGGTTTGGGGTTTGGGGTTTGGGGGTTTTGGGGTTGAGGGTAACGGCCGTGACGGTTTAAGTAGGGGTTTGGGTTTTAGGGTTTTTGCGTTTGGGTTTTGGGGTTTTAGGTAATTACCCGAAGTACAATCCCCCTAAATGGGCTTATAGGGGTTACCCCAAGTATAAGTAAGGTTATAAGTAGTTACGAAGTCCCATGCGCCTCCAAGTAGTGGCCATTGACCCCAAACCCTGGATGACTGCAAGTGCATTAAGTTCCGGGACCATGCCAATTCTCGAAATATGTGTGCAAGTCAGAGTTTGTATGAGCCACCTAGAATGTATTTGCCATCTCATACACATTTGGGCTTAGGCCACCACCCAAGAATAGCGCTACAACTGGAATTGCGGGCCTTAACATACTTGCAAGAAGCTCCTCTGGTCATTACTAGTCGATAATTTCGGAGGACCCCCCACCCTGTAATAGTGATATAAGAGGAATATAAGAGGACCCTAACATAATCATTATTTTATATTACTTATAGTCACTATTACAGGGTGGGGGGTCCACCTAAGCGATAATGCTCACTAAAGCCTGCACCTTAAGCCCCAGAACGCGGTTTAGGGTTTAGGGTTTAGCAAAAAAAAGCTGAACCGCATGGCAGGTGTTGCAGACGGTGTTGGTGAGTGGCAGTGGCGTTTCGGTCTCGACCCGCGCGCCTTTGCGGATGAGCTTATGCAACTTGTCCATGGTTGGGGGAGGGGGGGGGGACTTTCGGGTCTAGGTTTTCGGGTTTAGGGTGTAGGATTTAGGGTTTAGGGCGGGGGGCGGCAATCCCTTCTTAATCAGAATATCCCCACTGGACCATATGCCAATATAGTATCAGGAGACATAAGAAGAATGTCAGTACTCACGCCTCTTCCCGTAAACCTTGAACCCCTTAACTCTAAAATCCCTGAACCCTAAACCCTAAACCTTGAATCACTAAAGCCTAAACCCCTAACACCTAAACCCTTAACCCTTAACCCTAAATCCCTAAACCCTAATCCCAAAGCCCCAAACCCTACACCCCTAAACCCTAAACCTTTTTCATCGTCGACGGCAGCCCGAGGGACGCCAAAGACGAGCCCAAAACCTGGAACCATTCAAGGGTTCAGGGGTTTAGGGTTTAAGGTGTTGGCTCCTCCAGGAACAGCGGCTCTCACGCGACCAAGATACATGTTGGATCAAGCTTGTGGAAGGGGTCGGCTTGGCTAGCTACATGCCTGAAAAACATGGAAGAACTATACCTTAATTATACAACGGCTCTGGCACCAGAATCTTCGTAACTATCTCTATCAGACTCCGAAATAATACTGAACCATCATTATCCGGTAAATCTGGGACTGGTATTGGTAACTATCCCTATATAGCCTCTAAAGCCTGAACCCTTGATTTTGGTCAGTGGCAAGGGGCTCATTTTCTTAACTCCCGTTAGTACAGAATGAAGGAAGGGAAGCGAAACTGGAAACCCTGTAGCCTAAACCCTAAACCCCATTATTTAGGGTAAAAGGGATGCATGGGCATGTATAGGGATCTGTTACTGTTTAGGGTTTCGGGAATGGACAGGAAAATGCAAACGACCGTTTAGAGTTTAAAGAGAATGGAAACTTCCATTTAGGGCTTGGGGAACACAAAAGAACATGGAAACGGTCCTTATATTTGACGGTCCTTATATTTGACAAGGATCCATTCCCTCATTCCTTGCTGCGAGAGGTAAGATTTGGGGCATGCTGGCAACCCTAAAACCCTAAAGCCCCGAACCCCAAACTCTAAACCCTGAACTCTTTTAAACCCGAAAGCCCTGAAACCAAACCTCGAAACCCTAAATTTCAGCCCTAAGCACCTTAACGCTCCTTGCAAGTCCTAGACGCACAAACCCCACATACCCACAAACCCTAAACCCTACAAGCCCTAAACCCTAAACCCCAGACGCACAAACCCTAAACCCCAAACCCTAAACCCTAAACCCCACACACACAAACCACAAACCCTAAACCCCAAACCATAAACCCTAAACGCTCTAAAAGCCCTAAACCCTAGACGCACAAACCAACAAACCCTAAACCCTCATCCTTAATCCTAAACCCTAAACCCCATATTCCCTAGATCCCTCATCCTTAACTCTAAACCCTAAACCCTATATTCTCTAAATCCCTCATCCTTCGCGGTGGCCAGGCAAGGTGCGCGCATCACAGGAGAGCAGACACAGTTCCAGGCCAGCAACGCCCATTGGGGTTTAGGGTTTTTAGGGTTTAGGGTTTAGGGTTTAGGATTAGGGTTTAGGGTTTAGGATTAGGGTTTATGGTTTAGGATTAGGTTGTAGGGTTCAGGGTTTAGGGTTTAGGATTCGGGTTTACGGTTTAGGATTAGGGTTTAGGGTCTAGGGGCCCAAGGGTTGCGGGCACCTTCCATATAATGGGTGTTTCATAAGGCTTTTATAGGGGGTTTATTGGGGTATGTAGAGGAGTACAGCAAGAATTAAGGGTTTAGGGTTTAGTGTAGACCCGTGATTAATAAACCCTTTCTTCTTAGGGGCCTTAATATCAGGATCCTTATTATATGCCTCTTCAGGGGAGGGGTTTATAAATCACGGGTCTACATCAGGGGGCCAAGGGTTGAGGGTTTAAGGTATGTAGGTCTTATAACTACTACTACTACTACTACTACTACTACTACTCCTCCTCCTCGTACTACTACTCGTGCTTAGGAGTGCAGTTTTGACTCGCTACAAAATGAGATCTAGAGCCAAAACAAACACGCAACCTCCAATCGAAAGTGTGAAGACCCCCAGGCTTGCAACCCTGAACCTGGGTCATAACTTCAAGACTCGTGGGCTTCAAATCCTGAATGCGGCAACTTCCCAGCAAAACCTGAAAGGACCTGGGTGCTGCGTTTCGTGGACGGATGGGGCTGTCCGCATGTGGCAAAAAAATGCACACGTTTGGCTGTCGGAGCAGCTTCTATGGAGATGAACGTGGGGTGCTGCCCCCCACTCGGGAACATTATAAAAAGGATGAATGCTGGGGACTATACATGGCTCCAATATAGTCATGATCTATTCGGCTCTTATCTATTGGGGTGCGGGCCTAAGCAGGACCAGATTTGGGTTGCTCACTACGATGCTCTTGCAGCCGCAGGACATGCCCTCACAATCGACGAGGGGGGCGCCCGCCAAAGAATACGCGGCCAGCCAACATCCGCGCCACAGGCAGCATGGGCGGCCAAGCTCGCGCGGCTGATGCCGAAATTCACTGGCACCAAACCCGGATTCATGCGCCCATATTCTTGAAGCTTCCCTGGCTGCGCATCGTGAGGGATATCCTGCAGGGGCTGTGTCCCGACCAAAACCTTCGCATCTCAAGTGCTGGGCGCGATTGTCTTGTTGATGCAGCAGCTACCTATGGCTGTGAGTACATGGTAAGAGGGATTATGGCAGCAGGCCACGCAAAGCGGAAGACATTGATGCTGCCCGACGTTCGTCCGTACAAACGTCTCCAGGATGCTGGCGCTTCGCAGTCAGTGTTGGCTGTACCCAAGGGTGGCTGGTGAAGACCAAAATCCGCAACGATTAACTCATACCCTTGAAATACATGCCTCTTTGTGCACTTTAGGAAGATCTAGAGATTGTTGTAGGGATGAATTCCTCCGATCCCAACTGTGCATGAGCAGCCGCCACGGACCGTACGCCTAACCCTAAACCTCTAAACCCTAAACCCATTCTCCCAGATAGCAGCTCCTGATGTCGGCAAGTCGTGTACGTTAGACCCAAACAGGAGCCTGCACCATACCCCCTAAACCCTAAACCCTACCTCTCCTTTAAATTGTCAGACAGCCAGACCTATCAGCTATCCCACATGGTCCTCACCTAGTTTGGGACTGAAGGTACCCAGGGAGCCCAGTACGCCTAAATTAAGGAAATATGGCTTGAGTTATAATCGGGACCGTGGTATCCTTTAAGGTATATTCCCTAGTTAAGGGGCATTGGGCTGCAGAGCACGCTATATCTTCAAGCACAAACCTCATCCATCGAAGTCCACCGACAAGCTCAAAGAGGAGCGCCAAGGATGGAGCTTATGGGCTGTGCCTCGGAAGGCAATCACCAATTGAGTAGTATTTTATTTGGGGATACTATGGTACCCATTATAGAGTAAGATTGTATCCTCCTTTTGGGTTATAGTATTTTATGTAAGGAATATAATGGTGTATACCTTGCAATGAACACCATTTGAAACAGTTTATGCAGGTCAGACAATGGGCAACATCATCAGCCGGTCGCCTGAGGGGGCCTCACATAGCACCAAAGAGTAGTGGAGGAACCTGCAAAACCTAAACCTAAATCCGAAAGCCTAAGCCTTAAACCCCAAACATATTTCCGCGGTTGTGTTCCAAAACCCGGAAAATCCTGAACAGGAAAACCAGACCCCCAGACTTTTGTATAAAAGGGTTTCTGTAGAGGTATACAGGAATATGTGTGTGTGTGTGTGCGCGCGTGGTTTTAATGGTATCCAGGTCCTTCAGGGGCCTTCAGGGGCATCTAGGGATATACCCTGAGCCCTTAAACCCTGAACCCCTACATCCTTTCATTAAGACCCTTATACCCCTAAACCCTAAACACCTACACCCTCTGAGCGAAACCCTGAAACCCCTAAACGCCTACACCCTTTTTTTGGTGCATAAACCCCCCAAACCCTAAGCCCTAAACTAACATAGCAGCAATACAACCCCAAAATCTATATAACCCCTATAATCCCCGTAGTTTCCATTTTCTTTTCCATTATCCCTATATGACCCCAGCGGGGCGTAGAGCCCTCAACCCTGAACCCTAAACCCTAAACCCTGAGCCCTAAACCCCGAACCCCTAAACCCTAAACCCCTACACCCTAAACCCTAAATTCCTAAACCCTAAATTCCTA
>CAJNIZ010005884.1:0-18543 GCA_905231905.1 Symbiodinium pilosum | reverse complement strand
GGCCCCTTGTGTGCACACCGAATGATTCACTCAATGTCAAGCTGACAATATCATATCATTTTGCATGGGTCCTGAGAATCCACCAGTCAAATACCGGCGCAGGACGTTGATGCTTTGAAATACACGTGTGGCGATTGCAAAAAAAAAACCGAAAAACAGATCTGAACCATCAGATCTGTTTGGCAGTAGGTGTCCCTAGCTCACTTGGGATTTCGATGCTGCAAATGTACCTGCTGCCTGCAGCTCCTTGGTTTGCTCTGATAGCTGCGTTGGATTGCTCGCATGCACATCATTCCGAAAGTCTTCCGAAGAACTTGCAGTGGTCGCCACCCACGAATCGGTTTCAGCTTGAATGATAGACTCACACGCCTTGATAAGCTTGCAGGTGTTGACAACTGCAGCCCTGTCAACATCATTCAGCGTCTTCCACCAGGTCTCCAGTTCCTGCAAGCTGTCCAAAGTCTTTGTGTATCGATCCTTGGATAGGGTCTTGTCAAAACCCAGTCATGTATTTCCGGTCCTATTTACAACATTGTCGTTCCTCTGTATTCCCATCGCTTTGCAGTGGTTGCAGCATGTGCAAGTTAGCATTCACCCAGTGCTATCTTTCTAAAGTCCGTGAAGCGGAGATTTCGACTGCTCTACACATGATCTCTAGCAATCGAGAGCGCAGATGCCTGAAGTTAGCATCCATTAAGCAGCAACCAAGCCCAGTGGAAAGTGGGAAAGAAGAAACCTTGTAGGGGGCCTCTACTCAGTCGCTGTGCATGCCTCGCATGGTCCCAACGTAAACCATATAATGCCGCGCCAAATGCTCCCTGTATTGCCTACCCAAAATGCCAAGCAAACCCCGACAGTGCCCAAGAAAGGATCTGCTTTTGCCTTGAAATCTTTCGTCTGGGCCCATGTGAGAACATATCCTGATAAGGCAACCACCACGACCAGCCAGCGCTCCAAGCCCATGTAGGAAATCAGCGTGCTAGCCAATGTGAGACAAATCAGCAGCGTGCGAAAGAATGTGTGCATGCGACGGTAGGATGGAAGTCTCTTCTTGTAGAATTCCATTCTTGTATGTAAGCGAAACGTCAGGTAGCAATCTCCTGTTACTGGTGCTTCGTCAATGGACCAGTCCAAGGAGCCATCCATCCTGCAGGAGGCAGATCTAGCCAGACCATCGCGCAACAAGGTGTTTCGTTTTGGCCAGACAGCGAGGGTCTGTCTGCCCTTCTCGGATCCATGGTCTGCAGCCTCCACACTCTTGCCCTCAAGCTCCTTGGGCTCCAGCTTCTCCTTTTTTGGCCACACTAGCTGCCAAACATACCAGCAGGTCTGCCTGCATGGCTTGTTTGCGATGTCCACACACTCCTTGGTCTCCTCAGCTTGACTTGCCAGCTGCCCCTCATCGGCTTTGCTGCTATCAGCAGCCATGTCTTGGTCGGTTGAGTCACGTTTTGGCCGTGGAGGGAAAAACCCGCTACCAACCGATTCAGCTGCCACAACTACGGAATTTCGCCACTGTGTCAATTCACGATCGAACTCATGCTCTGGGCTGGTCCGGCCAGGGTGCCGGAGGATAAGAAAACTGCCGGTCCGTGTCCGATAGTGCCACATCATTGTGTCAAGCTGACAGGCATGCGTTCGGAACAATTGCCACAACATCTTTGGGTTCAAGAAGGATTCAATACCAAGTACAAGTGAAGTTGCAAAGGTCAATACAAACAATGCATTCGCAAATGGATTCTGAATCTCCTCACCATCCAACAGCATGCCGTTGTCACCTGCGCTGGACAGAGAAGCATTGGGTGGAAATGTGCCTTCGGTTTGCGAGTCCTGACTGGAACTGAGGGAGACAGCAGTAAGGAGAATTGTCATCCAACCCAACAGAAGTCGAAGAGAGATTAAAGCCAAGCAAATGCATTTGTATCTTGTTGCCAGCTTATTGCTCTGCTGCTTGTAATGGATTGCATCCATGAGCAGCGCATGCCCTTGGTAAGGATTCTTTTCGGGAAGGCGATTCCAGGTCGCTAGTTCCAAGACCTTCTTGCCGACCATTGTCTGCATGTCATGGTGAATGTTGACCCCGTGCGTGCATCTAGATAGCAGAAGCTGTCGCAAAGTCAATGCCATGGCTTGCTTCCGGTCCGCGAAGAATCTGTTGACGGAGGCTTCCATGTCGGACTGCTTGTCGTCAGTTCCATGGCCGCTGCTCTCCGAAGCAGCGTTCGGGCCCAACTGTTCCTGCCGCGCTGTATTGTTGCTCATGCCCTCTGAACCAAGCAGGGTCTTCTGGCGACGATTCTCTTCGCGATGTTTCTTCTCCACATCCTCTTTGCACGCTTGCTCTGCAAAGTACCACACAATTTCCGCAAGCCTATGTGCAACATAGCAGCTGTCAGCTTCTGACGCATTGAGTTTCCGCAGGAGTTCAGCGAAGTGTGCGACGGTACAAGCATCAAAGGTCTCAGAGAGCCCTGACTGCTGCATGTTCAAGCAAAACTGGTTGAATTCCTTCAGGTTCTTCTTTAGGACTGCCATGCACTCCTTTCGCCTTCTCTCCCTCGTCCGTTGGATCTCGCCGGAATCTGCACTTTGCTCGTCAAGTCCTGGCAGTCTGCAAGCTTGGCAAACTCGGGAATGCGAAAAGGCAAAACCCACCAAAAAACAACGCAAGCAAGCCTCCCTCGTCGAAGAAACGGGCACCTTTGCACAAAGCTGGCTCTTCAGGAGGCTTCCCGAAGGAAAGCTGCTCGACTAGGAATGCTCAGCCGGGATTATCATACTGAGGCAAACTCTACGGTCAGGATCAATCCATCCAACGAGTCAGAATGCAACCCTGCGTTCTGCCTGATGATAAGGACATACTAGAAGTGTAAGTGTGCGTCGTATAGGATTCTGTTCATCGGAGGTAGGGACATAGAGCGTCTGCAGAGTATGTTAGTCTGGCAAAGCCTTCGTGCTTGATTTCGTTGCGGCGTCCTGCATGCCATGCACACATGTGTAGACATGCTTCTGACGCTGGGCTTGTCCCTGCTGTACTACTGCTGAGGCAGCGTTCTCTTCTGTCGCTGTGATGCTGATGATGCGGATCAGAGGAGCCCTCTGCCACAGCCTATTGCTCTCCGCGTCGGGACAGCTTTCAAGTCTGACCTGACCGGTAACATGCGTGTGCACATTGGTTTACCCTCTACTTGCCGGCAAGGCGCGTTGACGCTGGAGCTCTTTATCTGCCAATTGCCAGGCATCGGTCAACAGAACAGGCCGGTATCGTACGTCGACCCATACAACCGGCATTCCTGCTGCCGCAAAATTCCAAGCAGCCTGCAAAGTGCTAGGGTCAGCGGTCGCTCCGAAGCTATCTGCCGAAGAAACTCTGTCTCCGCCACCGGTCCTAAGCTGATCCAAGCTGCGGTTTGGGCTATGGCACTTGAGAAAGATGTCTATCGGCGTGACGCCATGCCACGAAATGATGAAGCAAAGTCTTTCTTAACAGTCTTGCGTCTTGATTGCAATGACTGGGAATGATGTCCAGAAGCAACCCAGCAGTTTGGTCATCAGATTGTTGTATGGCCCGTTGTGACTGAAGCTCAATTCATCGCTCAAAGAATCCACTAGAAAGAAATTCTGCCCGAGGCGTTCCAAGTCAAAGTCTCCAAGGTCAGTGTCCTTGAGACTTCTCTCTCTCTTGTCCCGTGCTAATTTCAAGCTCGCGTCACGATTCTTCCAGCGAGTGCATCCGTCTCGCAGGCGTTCCCACCATTTGTCGCCGCAGCTTGAACAGTACAAATGCAGCATCATGGGAGTAGTATACACGATTGTAAATGGGATTTCCAGCCATCTCTGCCTGTTCACGGCAACAACCTTGGTTAGTGCCTGCGTGAGAGCACACATGCCACGGATGGCAGAGCAAAGAATCAGGGCATTGGTTTGCTCTGCAAGCGGCACAACTACTTCAGACATGAAGCGCTCAAGCTTTCGTTCGACGTCTACCTCTTTTGCGAACTCGTTCTCTTTGGACTCGTCGTTTTCGGCAATGTTGTCTTTGGACTCATCGTTTTGCTCAGATTCTGCAAACGGCGGGCACCCATGCTTCATACCAGCAGAAAACTCAACGTCAAAGTTGCGAACCATCCCAAGATGGTCTCTAAAACCCTTGGACATACACAAGTTGATAACCAGCTTCGGCCGGGGGCTGACTCTAAAGCTTGATAGAAACTTCTCTTCCATGTCCTGCATCTCTGCCAGGAGGTCAGCTTCCTTGTTCTGAAGGAACAGGACTGCTCTCGAGATTCCACCAATCTTTGGCCGATACACCATTTGGTCCAACGCTGCAATTTGCAACCTGGAATATGCCGAGTCGTCCACGGGTCGGCCCCGCCGCTTGGGAGTTCTCGCCGTCTTTCCCGCTTCTGGCCGAACTGTCCGCTGCACCCTGCACCCTTGGCTGGAGCGGAGGACTGCAAAATGACCTGTTAAAATGTCTATGGAGAAAGTCTAGTGCCTCTCTAGGCAATACCGTGGAGCTTCTGAAGTCTGACTATCTCATGAACGAACCCTGTGAATCTTGAAGCCTTACGTGGGGCATGGCATTGGTCCAAAACGGATAGGACCCATTTACAATCTAGAGAGGCTTCACTCATCATGCGCTGCTAACCCTTATTATCCTGGAAGGGGATCAATGCTTCCGTAAGGGAATGACTGGTTGGGACGAAGTGTACCAAGGTCGTTGACCTGGGGTTGCCAACCTGGCAGGCACAACAAGGTTTGCATCAGACATTCACCTGTTACACGGGTATATGCCGCGATTAACTCCCTGCCACAATTGGGAAAACGTTCACATACTTGATTGGCTGCATCTGGCTCGCAATCACGTCATGCCAGCAGCATTCTAAACAGGGGAGACTAGGGATGGAGTTCGAAATCAGCTGAAATCCTGACCCTGATCACGCCATTTCTCCCTACTTGGCTTCACCATCCAGACACCACAGCATCAACTCCTACATGGACTGCGAGTTCTACAAGGCCCATCAGCATCGCACAAGTGAGATCATAGTTGGGCTGCGCATGCGGCAAAGCAACGTCAGCCAGTGAACTCTGCTCGGTGTGGGTTCTCCCGCAGCAGGATCAGGTGCATCTTGATAGCCAGGAGGTTGTCCTGTGGGAGCAGGAAGAGGAGGTTCTTGATGGTCAGGCCGTCGTATTGTTTTGACCTTCTTATCCTTCTCCTTCTTCGGCTTGGACCTTGGATTTGCGTGATGGTTTGGAACTCGCGTGGCGACGCAAATGCACGCATGCGGGTTGGCGGCCAGCACTACTTTTCTGCATGCAGACGGTCCAATATGTCCAATCGGAACCCAACTGACTGAGTAGGTTGGTGCCTCTCAAGCTGAGAGCATGGATCCCTACCCATCCGTAATGAAGGTGACAGTTAAGCCCGATACTCCAAAAGTGCAAATTACCGTGAGGCCCTTCAATCGCGTTGAGGGGATTTCTGCACCGCTGATACCTGGACTGCTACTAAGCGATTTCCGCGTTTCATGTTTGATACCCGTAAAATTCGAACAGCTGCGCACTCAGCACTGCCTGTGAATATCGGTCCTGCTCAAAATGCAGACCCTCAAACTAGATCCAAACGTTTGAGCAGTCTGCGGCAGGGGCAGCCGTCTTCTTCTTCGTGGTCTCTGCAATGAGACAATTGCATCAGGCAAGCTACAATTCCGCCTGTGCAAGATGCACTTTCCACCATTTTCTTGAGTAATTGTGTAACCTGAAACAGAGCGTTGATATCTCGTGTCCCTAGCGCCTTGAAGCTGCGAGGACAGAAGGCAATGCAATTGGGGCAAAAGCCTCATTGGTTGCATAAGTTGCTGCTACGATGAAGCCACAGGTTCCATAAGACATACGTAGTCCTCAGCAAAGCCAGTAGTCGACTGTAGTGAGCCCTATGTCTGGATTCTTGGAAACAGACTCCGGAACCCCAAACAGACTCCAAAAAAAGGCTTGCTGTATAAATGTATATATACCTAGAAATTCTGGCTGGGCTTGTGCTTTATCAAATATCTAAATATTGAAAGCCCGATAAAATCTTCAAACCCTAAGCCCCGTAAACCTTTTTTTCCTAGGCTTTGGCTCAGGATAACGTATAGCTTTGCTACATTAATGTATATGAAGCTAGGATTTCCAGATATTGAGAAGGTGTTGTGGGACCCCCTAAATCTAATTTTCCTTCAAGCCCTAAGCCCACCACCGATACACCAGACAATGTCTTTAAACCCTAACTAGCCCAAACCTTCAGCCCGACACAAATTCAGGATCCTGATCAGGAACAGACAGGTGCGATGGCAATATTGAAGGACATGATTGGACGAGGTGGGCTAAGGTTACTTAGGTATAGGCGGACGCTGCTGAAGTGTCCGAGGTAAATGTACATCCGCTGACCAAGTGGCGCCGCTGATTAAGTGGCACAGGGTGTCTAGTTCGGGGGGTGCGGTTCATAAGTAACCTAAACCACGCTGGCTGCTGAAGTGCGAGACCCCGCTGTTTAAGTGGATGCTTATACCGCTGATTCAAGTGGTATCATGGCTGCGCACACCGCGGCATGCACACACGCGCGCGCGCGCGCGCTGCGTGCATGAGCGAGCTAGTGCCACGGTGCCCCGGGCCGCCAGCGATCTCAGGAGGACCGATCCTCAGATCTTGGGGTGCAGGACCGTGCAGTTCAAATATTATCCAGTGGTTTTGCATAAATGGGTTATTTGAATGGCCACCTAAGCGGCGGCGGTTTAGGGTTCAGGGTCATCATCGGAATCCAAAGTTATTGCAGAAATGTGTTATTAAAATTGCCACCTAATCGGCGGCCCCTGAACCATGGGGGTTAGGGTTTAGGGTCATCATCGGACTACAGGCATCGAAGTCGTTCTCGTCATCGGTCAGGTCTTGTCCTTGTCGGCCTGAGTTTTTGCCTTTGCCAGGCACTTGTCCACTCATTTCTGGGTGTGTCTCCGCACGAGCAACACCACAAACTCTTGATGAACTTGAGCATGGTGTCCATTAATGAGTCCAGGGTTGACTTGGACAGATCCATGCGTGCCCGGTTTGGCGATGACAGAGTGAAGGCTGCACGGGAGTATCTCCTCGTGGAGCGTCTTCTCTTGCTCGCGGGCCGCCTCGCGTAGAGACTCCTCTCGATCACAGCCAGGTACGGTGTTGAAGCCAACCAGTCTCGCGTTCGTTTGCTCAAGTGAGCTTGGGGGCTTAGGGTTTGGGGCTCAGGGGTTTATCGGGGTTCCGACACTTACTACAATTCTTGCCGCAGGGGCCATGGTAATAACTGCGTTGCAGCTTATGGCTTTTGGGCTTAAACTGAATCCCTTAGCCCCCATCCCTAAAGCCTGAACCTAAAAGAACCTTAAATCCTAAATCCGACACTTACTACAATTCTTGCCGCGGGGGCCACGGTAATGACTGCGTTACAGCTTATGGTCTTTGGGTTTAGACTCAATCCCTTGTTAGCCCCCATCCCTAAAGCCTGAACCTAAAAGAACATGAAATCCCCAACCCTAAGTCCCAAACCCTCAACGCTAGCCACGGGTTTGGGGTTCAGTGCAGCTGGGCTGCCACTTCATCAGCGGCGCTGCAGTCGTTGCCTAACACCCCGAAACCTTAAACCATAAATCTAAACGTCTGGCAGGATGCTCAGCTGGCGCCCGCCGCTGCGGAGAGCATCCACCTTAACTTGCAAGGACCGATGGAGATTGGCGGACCTTTCTGTATCTTGAACTCTAACTGCGGCCGACCTAATTTGACAGAAATTATAAACAAAACTCCGGCTGAACTCCTGGACCTCTGATTTCCACCGCTGAGTAAGGTCAGAAATATTTCTAGTTCTCTAAATAACGCTAAAATCCTCATCGATTCTGACCCATGAACCCTGTGGAGCCGGGCCTCGGACCGTTGCTCGAGAACATTGCCTGATGGGCCCGCAGTGGCCTTGGCTGGCAATATGCGCATGAGCATTCTGATGGAATGGTGGTTGTCGTCACTGACCGCTCTCACTTGGCGCTTCAAACTTCAAGGCGGCTGGCCAACTTCTTGGATACACAGAGAACGACGATTGGCTGCACCATGGAAGAGGGCCGAAGAGGGCCAGACGTTCGAAGTCCCCACTCAGGCCTACTCTCCGGGAAAGTCGCGAGAGCCTAGCAACCCGACACTTGATGAGAGGGGTCAGCGGTCTTTAAAAACTCATAACCCCAAGCAGACCCACACCCTGTCTTCCAAAAGGTAAATTAAATTACTCCAGCCCCATGATTTTTCAGGTAGATACCCCAGCTGGACTAAGCGGACGCTGCATTTTAGGGATTCAGCTGCGACCAAACATCTCAAGTGGGCGCAGCACCATCTGAGGCTAAGGCTCAGGCATTGCCAGGGCGTGGCTTTTGCGGTCTCGGGTTCCTTCCCAGGTTCGAGGGCTCCGCCACTTATTCAGCGGCTTGTGAATCTAGGCTTTGCTTAGCAGGGGCTCCCTCTAAACCGATAGATCAGATGACGCTGTCTTTTAAGGTGGGCAATATTATTGGCTTTTTGACCGTCCAGAATTCAGATCACGCCCTAGTAACTTGTCAAATGCTTGAATGAAGAAGCTCGAAGCAATCATGGTTGCAGAAGTGGATGAGGTCTTTAGGTGGGGCGCCGTGAGTTTAAATTCTAAGATTAGGCTGTCGAATCCCTAGGCCACTTAAACAGCGGCTTAGCCACTTAGGCAGCGGCCCTATATCAACTCCCTTTCAGTCCACTGAGCGGCAGGACCTTCTGGAAGCTGCAGCGGCTTCTGATGCCCCTCGGCCAACACTGGCTTGGGGGCTACCAATAAAAAGGGGTCTGCCAGAATGCGAAGGGATCAGACTCGAGGGCTTCAGGCTAATGATAATAATGACTCTCCGTTAGGATTCCCTAGCACTTGGGCCGAGGCTACCTTCAGGGAAACACATAAAGCTGTCAGTGTCGATCTGTTACTTTTTCGCGATCATGTCTGCGGGCGTTTCAATGCCAGCACGAGAGAGGGTTAAAAGATGTCTGCATGTGCTTGCATCTATACGAGACTTGAAGTTGGGTCCAGCGGATCCATTTCTAGACTCAGCGGTGCCTATGGCAGTCGCCAAAATTCCGCGCAGTGGCCAAACCCTAGGGATCCAAATAACCCTAATGTAGGTAATGCAGACTTTAGCGCCCAATGATCCCTAGGGAAAGCCCTCATAAGCTCGCTCCGCGCATGTCCTCTGTAGCCACGCCGTTGGGTCATCCATCAGATCTGCAGGGCTGTTTAGATGCTCCCGAGGGTCTGGGTTTGACTTAACTGATGACGCCTATATGATCCCTGTATACTATTATATCCATATTCCCCACATACTAAGCCCCAGTAAGTCGAGGGTATTTCGGCCGAGTCGCAACTAACACAGTTGAGAACGTGCAATGCTTCAGCCAAATTTTCCAGAAGTTCGTCGTACTGGCCGCTGAGATTGTAGCGGCAGGTCATCAGGTAGACGGCCTCGGGTTACAAAATTTGGGAAGGGCTTAGGGCAGGCTTGGGGTTAATTTATAATAGGGTGCGGCTCAGGCGCAGCCTCCAGAATGTTGCCCTCTGGAACTCCGGCACCAAAGTCTTGACCAACAAAGCCGAAAGGCGATTGCCGGCTCGTGGCCAGTTGTCCAGTGTGTGGAATTTCTGGTGCAAAGGCGTCCGCCTTAGATGTGTTAGGGTTTAGGGTTTAGGGTTTGGGGTTTAGGGTCCATGTCAGGCGCTTAATCAATGCCAGGCGGCTCAGCCCATGTCAAGGAGCTGGCAAACTCCAGCCAACGCCGCAGTTCACTGCGCTCGTTGGCCTTCTGGATGATCTCTGAGCTTCGGTGCATCCTGTACTCGAGGACAGAAAACACCTGCGAGGGTCAATGATTATTGGTTTAGACTTTAGGGTTTAGGGAACCAATGTTATTTTGGAAATGCCATTGATGCCTCGACGCGAGCTGACCTGCTGCTGAGAGAGCGACTCCAGCGGTACAGCTCGGCCATCGAGACGTTGATTCCAGGAACGGGCAAAGCAGCCATTGCGGGCCAAAAACTTTTCCCGAACTTCTTTACGCCTTCAAAGGCCGGTACTTCAAGCTGCCATAGGGACTTTCATAAACCCCCAACATTTTATAGGAGTGGTATGGAAAGCCTGTAGCAGACTGCCCACCTGTAAACTACCCACCTGCAATGGGCTTCTATTTGCCACTGCAAGTTCCTAAGGAAGTTCCCAAACTTGTAAGTCGAGTTCTGGGACTTATACATGATGGAGATAGATTCCCTTGAAGAATTTTGACAAGTCCAGCCAAAGAGGGTAAATTAGAAAGCGCAGAGCCAAAACTTTACCGGACACAGGCAATGACTTTCAAGGCGCCATCTTCAGGGCCTTCAGCAGATTTGTAGGCTCCACTCGGCTTTCTGCTGCCAGCATGAACTTGTCTGCCTTCTGCTGGGCGGTGTGCAAAGCTAGATGTCAGCCCTGGTGCAAGTTGCGGCAATGATAAAGAACAAACCCCGCGTACGAATTTTAGCCCTAGCAAGGACAACTCGATCAGTTCACCCAATTGCAAGCAAAGCCAAGGCTGGGTCCATCCAACAAGCTGCGGCGCTGCGCTGCTTCAGCTGCCTTTGCCCCGGGCAGGCTTGGCTTATATTGTGGAAGGCTTGCGGTGTCCTGTGTACATGCCTAGAAGGATTTATTTACAAAAACCATCATCATGTATGCATCTTAATGTTGGTGCACCCCGAATGCATGACTCGTGTCATGTGAACCGGTATTTTTTTGTAGGCAAGGTTTCAGTCAAAACGCCGCTGATTAAGTGGCAGAGGCCGCTGAACAAGTGGCAAACTCAGGCCTCTACTGACTCTACTGACTCTGACGCATACAAGGTTCTACATCAGCTAGGCCTCTACTCAAAGCTCCAATCAGTTACTCTGCCACTTAATCAGCGGCATCAGCGGCAGAGGACTCAATGAAGTAATTCCAACTTCGGGCCACCTTGACTAATTCCGGACCACAAGAGCCCAGACACAATTTCATTCTGGCAGGTCTCCAAGAGCCCGGCCGCGCGTAGCAGGTTTCCCGCCTGCATTGCGACAGGGCTGAGAGGGTTAATTGGGTGTCACCGCGCTGGGGATGTCTCCGTGCCCTAGAGACATATTGCAATAAGTTGTGTAGAACTGCAATTAGTTGCTCCCAAACCCCGGTCCTATCTAGGTTTTCCTGCGTCCGCTACTGATTCGAAACCTTGCCCCGGAGCTACTTAATGCCAATCAGTTGCTAAGATTCAGGTAGGCTATATGGTCTGCAATTAGCTTGGCCGACATGCGCGGAGTGAAGCTTTGAATAGCGCACATCCTTTTTGTTGCACGCTGCCTTTCGCCCCGTGGCATGCGTTGGATCATTCCCTCTCCGAGCAACTGTCTGTCCTGAAGTCAGTGTTCTTTATGACTCCAACGGGCTACATTAATTAAGAGTGGATGCTACAAACCTTGCAGGACCTCAAGTTTGTAACCTTGGCACTATTACTAGAAAATTGCCGAAATACCAAGGTTACGCAGGATTTCCTATCCTAATAGTGAACACTGAAGACTTCAGTCACTACTACCTGAGACGGCTTCAGGGAGAACATTATTTTCTCCTTTCACACACATCATCAAAACTGCTGGCACTGCGATTTCTGCACTTCCTCAGCACTTCCTGGGCCCCAAAGTAAGGGGTTCAGGTTGAAGGCTCTAATGGGAGGCAGTGGGGTAATGCCTCTGCATCACTTCAAGAGCGAAGGACACCGGGTAGATCTGGGAAAGCTTGAGGGCCCGGGCATTCCCTGTGACCTGCTTCTTGCCATCCTTCACCTTGACCGTGGCCAACTTGTCTGTGGCCACATCATCGGCCTTCTTTGGCCGCGAAACTCTGGCCTTTGCTTTGGCCGTTGCTCTGGCCTTTGCTTTGGCCTTTGGCTTCGTGGCTCCTTTGCTTGAAGCTTTGAGCTTCCCCGGCGCTCTGGGCTTGGCTGCCGCATTCTTCCTCGAGCCCCTCTGCTTGGCCTTGTTGCTGAGCTCCTGTCCCACGTGTGTGAGCCAGGAGGCGGTCCCCACCAACACTGTGGCCTTCTTTGATGAATGGCCCCAGTCCTTCAGGCGCAGCCAACGCTGAAAAGGATTGGCCTCAGCAATCACTGCGCGAAGGATTTTCGTGTGGAAGAACAAGGACGAGGACGGTTGTTCGATGACATAGAAGATTCCAGCAAGAGCGCACAACGAAGCCAAGAGGGCTGTGACGCGGTTGACGTAATTTCCCTCCTGCACTGTTGGGATAGTCAAATCACCGTCTGGATCCAGTGCGGAGCGTTTGGTAACACTCCTGCATAACCAAACCCAACTTGAACATTGAGGACCCATAAAGCAGAGGCCCCCCCTGTAAACTCGCAACAGGGTGGCAATGATGCATGCCAGTCCCTCGTCTTCCGTTACGTCCAGGTGGGGACTGTGATCTCGGTCCACGCAAGCAACTCGCAATCCCAATAGTTCGCCCCATCGCGCGAGGCGCGATTTTCCGGAAAAGGCATCAAGGAGGTGAAGGTTTCTGATCACGACGAGGGGCATGTCCACGCAGTGTAAGATCTCCTTCACACTCATAGGAATCATGTTCATGATCTCTGCTGGCACAGTCCACGCGTACTCTTTTAAGGAAGGATCCAAACCACCAGAAGCCGGATGGGACCAGTCCGCGTGCAGGACTCGGGGGTACCTCTTTGCGGGCACTACATTATATAACTACGCGCCGCAATACCCTCATGCACAAGTACATTTCTGTCCCGCCCGTGGCCTCCACGCAGAGGCTCGCTCCACCAAAGTCTCCCTCTCGAAGTCGGGGAAGTCCGGCGCAGAAAGCACCAAACAAAAGAAGTTAGCCAGCATCAAAATCATTATAGCATTCGCCATCTGGCGCGGTCGAGCTGATGGTCTCACAGATTACCAGACCCAAACAGACAAGAAATGCAAAACCGCCAATGAGCATTCAGGGCCTTCACATCAACGCAAGCGAAAGTACCGCCTTACTAAGCAATTCTAGATTCGTCCAACTTATCCACGCTCCTTGACCAAAATGCTGAGAAAATCACAGACTGGCCGGATCAGCAATGAGACTGGGCAAGAGACTGTCACTGCCGTTCCTGTTCCTGTGCCCTATAAGACTGATGTCCCGCGGCCATACGCGCAAAGACAAATGCAGCCTACAAGGTATGACCGCAATCCTGACCCCTCTTGACCTCTGGCCCCCGACCTTTCCAACTTGACATAGGAGGACTGCTTAAACCTGATTTACGTGAGGAGAAATACAATCGACCATCTCAATACCTTAGGAAAATCTGCGCGCAATTACTCCAAGCCACTTAAGCAGCGGGGCAAGCCACTTTAGCAGCGGCGCATTATTGAGGGCAATGAAATATACTCCTGCCACTTGCGGGCCTCTGGTAGGTCATCACTCATCTTCTCCAACCTGGCAACGTTGCGGCTCATGTGAACTGGAAAGATTCGCACTTCAAGCGTTGAGCTACTGTCATGACACCAGTGCTACTCTCGGAAAACAGCAGTGTGGAGTGACCTACTTGCAGCGCAACCTTACTTATAATAATGCGAAGGTATCACGGTAGCAGCATTACTTTTGGACGCCCGAAGAGGCACAAGCGCGTGATGATTCTTTCGTCCACAGATTCCCCAAGCCCAGGGGACGGCAATGGCGCCGTCTTTCCCTGGGAACTGTTCTTGCGGATTTGGAAGTCAGCTGCTCGCGCGCCAAAACTGCTAGGGGTGCATGCTGTTAAGCTTTATTCGGCAAAGTAAATGATCAAATTGTCGCTCAGACTGACTTTTTTCAGGTCAAGGCATCCCAGACCCCTGGGCGAATCTAGAAGGAGAACCCCCTTAAAGCTCACTAGACATTTTAAATCTAGTATTTGGTAATCCTATTCGGGGCTCCACTTTTAGATCCTCCCAGAGGTCTGGGAAAATACACTGAGACTCGTATTGCTTTCTACAGAAGAACCCGATGGAGCTTGACGCGCTGCTCTGCTGCTGCTTCCGAAAACAGACAATGCCTCCCCTGCCTGAAATTGGACCCAAGGGCTCAGCGGCTCAGATTTCTACCACGCTTGCAAGAGTGCTTGTGAAGCTTGTCAAGTTAAAGTAAAGTTACTCTAGTCTGTTTCCAAAACACCAGCCACCAGCCCGGGGTCACATCAAAAGGCAAAACTCGTGTGCCCTTCCACACCTCCATCAAGATCACTTGCGGTTGTCTCTGACTGCTGCTTGCGGCAATCACTTTCCCCACGCCTTCAGCAGATCAGCAACAGACTCAGCGGGCTTCTCGGGGGGCGCAGCTTTGGATGCAGGCGGAACCAAAGCAGGCGGAGCAGGCGGAGCAGGCGCCGGATTCTTCGGCTTGGGCTCCGTCTTCGGTTTAGGGGCCGCATCTGTGCGCTGCCGCTTCGCCGGTGGCAAGGTAGAGCCGGTCTGCAGTGCGTCCAGCGCGGCATTCATGGACTTCTCAAAGGTGGCCTTGCCAGCGCCTGCCAGAGGCGGCTGAACCTCTGCCACCAGGCCCTTGCGCGCCTCATGCAACAACAATCTGTTGGGCTTCAGGGCCTGCACCTTCTCGCCCTTGTCTAGGGGCGCAAACCCCGAAGCGTCCGCTTCGCAGAGCAACTGAGCACAAACCTTAGGCCAACACACAAAATGAGAACACAATGTGAGACGTGAAGCTCTATTATTACTTCCAACCTCTGACCGAGGCCTCACTTTATGAAAGACACTTAGTCAGCGTCTGGGCCAAGAATAATTCAAGTCACCATCTTACTGACGACTTCTGGCCAGGCTTTACTTTACGAAAGTGGGGCAATTATTCAGATAATAAAATTCCCATCTCAGTCACAACCTCGCGCCAGCGCCTCACTTTTGATGAAAGACTCTGAGCGTCGCTTGCCCCATCATGCCTGTTCTGGATAAAATTTAATAATAGGTCGAGAGACTTTCGGGTGCAACTCCATGTGGAAGAGCACGACGTTGCCATCAGCATCGGTGGTGCCCGCCAAGGGATCCTCCTCATCTCCAGCCTCCTCCTCCTCATCGCTGCCCGCCGCCGCAGGCGCCGGAGCCTCAGCAGCTGCGGAGGCAGCAGCACTACCGCCTGCAGCGGCGAGCTTTCGCCCAAGTCCCGGGGTCCACTTGTCGGTCCCCACCACATTGCGCAGGATCGCTTCCCGTTCTTTGCTTGGGACTTTCATCATGGCAGTCTTCTCAAGGAGGGGGATGTTCTGCATCGTCTTGAACGCAGTGTTCCCGGGCACAAACCGCCTGGCCGCAGGCCGCCGGTCCTTGAAGCACTTTGACTCCTTCACGACCAAGAAATATGTCTCCACCTGATATCTTCAAAAACGATTGACAGGAAACAGGATTAGGTTATTTTTTCATGGTTAAGGAATGACTTAACATCAGAACAGGCGCAGGGTCCAGCGAAGCATACTGGTTGCGGCCCTCGCCGTGGAGGAGTTTCAAGAGAACCTCCTCGTCCGGGCTCATAAGGAGCTCCTTGATCCCCGGCCTAGGCTTCAGGCTTTGCAACTTCTTCTTCATGTCCTTCGCCAACAGGTTATTGCGCCCGCTCAGGAACAGACCTGTGTCCAAGTCTCTCATGAGCTTGGCTGTGATATCGATCGCAGAACCCAGGCGCGCCTCGTCGGCGCTGGCCTTCATCCTGTAGATGGAGTTGCGCCCACTCGGTCCAGTGGTGGCATCCAGCCCTGCTTGCCACATGAATAACTTGGACGCCCCGTCCTTGGTGAGCGGGTGGCCCGTCAAGGAATCGACAAGGGTCGGGCTTGTCCACGTCAGCAGCAAGCAGTTCGAGGCCAAATACTCCTGGGCCATGTTGGCCATCAGGTCCTCATACTTCTCGTCGAAACTCTTTCGCAAAGCTGCTGCCTCATCTTCGGTGACGGGCTCCTCGGACTTGGAATCCGCTGGAGGAAGAGCATTGGCAACAGCGCCACCTTGCGCCATGGCCTCCCGGGCCTGCTCCTGCTGGTACATGTTCTCCAGTTCCGGCAGGAGATTCTTCACAAAAGCACAGCCAAGAGGACTACCGCCTCCCAACACAGCGCTGTGCCTCTTGTAGGTGAAGAGCGGGATCATAACCTGCGTCGTCAGCTTGTCCAACGACTCCTGTGCAAAGATGGGGTAGTCTTTGCCCATGACAACGGGACTTCCATCCTCCTTGGGGCATTGTCAGACTTAAACAGTAAATTATTGTCTTATCAAGTCGGTGCTATTTTGAGAAAAACTCTGACTTAAGTTTACTTCGGCTTATACTTTGCCGAGTGTCATACATCCCCTCCGGGAACTCCGCATGAAAGGCCTCAAGGGATCCGAAGGGCTTCAGCAAGTCAGCATACTTGGGGAAGCGCGGCAGCAGGGAAGCAGGGATCTTGGAGTAAAGTACCAGCCCCCTTGCCAGCTCCGCGATGCCCCGGCCAGTCAACTTTACGTTGTACCCTCGGAGGAGGAGCAGGTGCAAATTTTTGGAGGCCTCTCTGAGGTCTTCAAGATTTTGCAGAGCGGACTGAAAAGAATCAAAACTCCGGCAACTTTCCTGGAGCGCCACTTGCGTGGCCGTTCGGCCCCAGATCTCCTCGTTCTTGTCAAAGAAATAAAGAGCGCTGCCCTGGTACACTGGCGCCCCGGTGTCTACGACAGCCATTGACAAGCGACGCAAGATTCGCAAATGCAACCTAATCGTTGGCACCGTCATCGTCGAGTCGGTGCTGCCGAAGACGATCTTGTGCTGCTCCATGTAGCCAACAAGATTCATGGCAGCTGCACCACCGGTCTTTGAAAGGTGCTCCTCATAGCAAGGCTGGAAAAATTGCCATGGAGCAACTACATAAATATGCTTAATCCTTTGTTGGGGAAACGTCATGTCATGAGCACCTGGATGGAGTTCAACTCCCGCGCCCGGCTCAGGAGGCTGTGGCCGGCTATATTGGCGTTCTTCTCCTCATCCTCCCGGAGCTGGTAGGCCCTTGCAAGCTTCTCACTCTCATTGGCGCGAAGCTTCACGCTCATGAGCACGTGCAAGCTGGCCTTCTTGAACAGTGCCATCGCCCGCTTGTCGCTGGCCTCGGACACTTCCTTGTACTTCAGCAGCCATGCGAAGAAGATAATGTCCATATTCTCGCGCTCCAACTTGCCACAGTCGCTCTCAGCCAAAACTGGGCTGTACTTTGCGACCTGCAGCAACATGCCTGAAGGGGGAAACGCGTAGGTCTGGTCAGCACGCTCGCCATACCACTGGACCTTCGCGGCCTTGACCGCTGCAAAGAGCGGGTACACCGCAGGGATCGGCATCTTGTCCACATCAAGCGCCCAGAGTGGCACCTCCCTGGTAAAGTCACCCTTGATCTGCGTGATCTCCTCCCACCGCTGGGGGTCGTTTCTGGCGAAGTCTTTGCGCGCTAGCTGGAGCAGCTCACTTGACCACGAAGGGGTTTCCCGGGCCAAAGCTGGAGCGAGCTCTTCAGCCATGCTTACCACAGGCAGGGATAGAAGTCAGAATACGCTGACACTACACCACAGAGCATGAAGGTCCGGAATCTCCGTACTTCATGATTTGATACATGATGCTCCTGACTTGGCTTTTGAAAAATGGGATTATCTAAAGGCTTAAATTATTATTATTACGCTCTTGACATAAAAGATCCTGGCCTGGCCTACCAGGAGTAAAGTCCGTCCAAATCATTCTACTGCGGGGCAACCTACTGCCGCGCACCTGCGTGATCTGGGAAACATGGCAGCCGTGTATTTGAAGTAGCTCAAGTAAAACGAGCATGCGTGCAGTCTGTCATCAGTGCAGGCGCTGACTCTCTAATGACATAAACATGCCGCTGTCTAAGTGGCTGCTGAATGGCACTGCCCCGCTGCTTAAGTGGTTGCTGCAATGAAGCACTAATGAAGCCAGCTCCGCCGCATCTCCGAGGTTTGCGTGGCCTCGGCGGCCTCGGCAGGCACGGGTTACGCAGGGAAGACTTGAACAGCGGATTGGAACTGGTTTATGAAGAATCCCTAAAACTTGAGTATAAGAAAAACGACGGGCAGTTCTATAGTCCATCATCGTGACGCAAGGGCTTCGGACTATATCAGGCAGCCTGTAACACAGGGGGGTCAATCAGCAACATTTACTGCATCATCCGGCATCTGCCGCAAGCTCGCGTAAGACATTTTATTTTGGCCCTGCTGAAGGCCCAGCCTGTATAATGGTGTTCGGTTACATGCTAGTGGCTCCTTGTTTCGCTGAATTCTGTAATGACTGTAATGGTCTATAGCGCAGGGTCTAGGGTTTGGGGGTTTAGGGTTTTGGGGTTTAGGGTTTAGGGGCACAGGGGCGTCGGACTCCAAAGACTTGCGTCGGACACAGGGGCGTCGGACTC
>CAJNIZ010005881.1:414-15936 GCA_905231905.1 Symbiodinium pilosum | reverse complement strand
TACACCCCCGACCCTCAACCCTAATCCCTAATGCCTACACCCTAAACCCTGAACCCTGTACCATAAACCCTGAACCCTAATCCCTAATCCCTAAACCTTGAACCCTAAACCCTGAACCTTAATCCCTAAATCCTAAACCCTAAATAGTAGTTTCCATTTTCTTTTCCATTATCCCACTATAACCCCTATATTCTATCTATTCAAGGGGGAGTATACCCTATAAACCTTATTGAGCTCTCTGGGAGAATCCAAAACCTCTTCAGGCAAGTCGCTGCACGCAGCTCCTCAAAGGCTTGCAGTCGGTCCAGCAGATCCTGGGTTTGGTGCTTAGGGCCATTTGGAGCATAGAGCCACTTGAGAAATGTTTTTTTGGTGGTTGAACCTAGTAAGATAATATTCCTTATATAACATACTATACCCCAAAAGGAGGATAGAATCTTACTCTATATTGGGTACCATCGTATCCCCAAATTAAATACTACTCATTCAGAGCTTCGGGTTTATAGCGTCTAGGGTGTAGGGGCCAAACCTGCTTCGGGCGTGAGGTTTAGGGCTTAGGATTTCCTACCGGGCTCCATGTACACTCACCAAAACCAACTGAAAAATCAAGCACCACATATGCCCTGGGATTTACGGTAGCTTGGTATACCAAGTTCACGCAGGATTCTTGGTATCCAGCGAAACCTTCAACCCAAAACCCAAAACGCCAAACCCCTAAACCCTACAGCCTAAACCCTACAGCCTCATTACCTTCTGCTGAGCTTGTCGGAAGGCTGTGAAGGGGACGGTTTCGGCTGCGGTCAGGGCCTCCGCGACTTCCGGCTCCTCATCCTTTCAGGGTTTTAGGATGTTTGAGGATATGTAAAGACATATAAGGTTATAAAGGGAGGGGGCGAGAGAGAGAGAGAGAGAGAGAGATATATATATATATATATGTGTATGAACTAACACAGAGGCTTTGGGTTTGTTTGCAAGGGCTTGCAGCTACCTGGCTACTCTGTTGTTGGGCCGCTTTGGGGTAGAGCTAAGGATTTACGTTTCAGGACTTTGAGCTTCGCATGGAGGGCTTCGCGCTTAGCGTTTTAAGCCTGAAAACACTGAACCCTATTTCCTAAACCCCACATCAGCCTATATGACCCTATACATCCCTGCATCTATGTATCTACATATCTATCTATCGATCTATCTATCAATCTATACACATACATTGACAAGCCTAACGCCTACAGCCCAAACCCTAAACCCATTATATGTATACATATATATATATATCCATATATCTCTATATCTATATATGTATATATATATATATCTATACATATATACATATATATATATATATATATAACCTAATGCGAGTCCTGAAGGGCAGGGAGCCCGGCCGCAGCAGCCCTGGTTGACACCTCAGCCAATTGGCTTTCGAGGAGCAACCTGTCCTGGGCCAAGAAATTGAGGGTCCAAGGATCCAAGGGTTTAGGGATTAGGGTTTAGGGATTAGGGTTTAGGGTTTAGGGTTTTAGGATTTAGGGTCTATAGGGGGATATATGGGAGTGTTCCCAAGTTAGGGGTACCATTTTGGGGGTCCCAATAATAAGGACTATAGTATTGTGGGGTCTATATTGGGGTCCCCCTATTTTGGGAAACTACCATTTAGGGCCAAGAGATTGAGGGAGTTAGGGTTTAGGAGGCTACTGGGGTTTAGGGCTAAGAGGCTTAAGGGTAAATAGGGTTTAGGGTTTGGGGCTAAGGGGGTCTAGGATTTGAGGCCAGTAGGGCTGGGGGGTTGGTAGGGCTAACGGGCTAATAGGGCTTAGGGCTAATAGAGTTTATGGCTCAGAGTTTGAGAGTCCGGGCGCCTTCACCCTGGGGGTCCAAGTACCCAGTACTCAGGTACGCGGGATATGGGGAGATATATAACCGGATTATAAAGGGTTAAGGGTCCAAGTGTCCAATAGTTAGGGACTTGGGATTTTGGAGGTACTAGTTGCAGTACAGGCTTTGGAAAAGAATATGATTATGAGGTATTTGCACCCTTAAGGTTTAGGGCTTATAGGATCTGAGGTTTGGGCTTAGCATTGAGCATGTACGGTTGAGGACTTGTAGGACTTAGGCTTGGGATCCGAGGTCAGGGCGTAGTGTTGTGGATGACGGCTGTAGGATTTAGGACGGTGAAAGTATATTGGCCTCTAAGGGTGGAACTGCAGCTTCATCTCTCAGACATTTGGATTCTATTTTTTTTGGGATGCCCGCGTGTTCGCTGCCGAGACATCTCCTCCATTAAGTTAGGGTGTCTAGGGTCTTAACGCTTCGAGGCTTCTGAGCTAGCGCATTGCATTGGGTCTCAGCACCCGCGCCCGGCTAAATGCTACCAGACATACACACATGTACACCTATTCACAGGTCCATCGTCCAACGATGCAAGGAACGCCAGAAAGTAATCCCTTAACCCTGCGCCCAAAAAGCCCCAAAAACCATGAATGTGGGAGCCATAGTCTAGACTCCTGGTATTCCTATACTATATATAGGGTTCTATAAGGGTAATATGGGGATAATGGAAAAGTACTACAATGTGGGAAACCCGGCCCGAGGTGCTGGGCTAAGCCGGCCTTTTGTGTTTCAGAAATAGCCCCCCTGAAGTAGATGAAACTTGGTTTTTGTAGGTTGAATACAATATGAGAATTGCTCAAGATCATAATAAGATTCCCAGAAAGCTTATGTTTTGTCTTTTGAGGGGTACTATAACTGCAGAGAGGATGAGAAGGCAATCTTTACCGGTATCATCGGAGCTGTGGCCAACACTAGTTCAGGAAGCGGGTGCACAGGAGTCTTTTGAAATATCCACTGGAAAATCCAGCCCGAATTTGGACGCTGCATAATATTAGTATAACCCCCCATACCTATGTAGGGTACTTGGTGCTCCACTGTTTCAGGGTCCCCCCAATAAACAACCATAGGTTGCAGATACGCTAGAGCTGTAGCAGGACGAGAAGGGAGGCTCCTGAGTAACTCTCCACGCAATACTTCCCACATCATTCCGGCAACCACAGTAACCTCCTCAAGGTGTGTGCATATCTGCGTGTTCTGCATTCCTCACTTAATGAGGTTTCGGGTTCATGAGGCATCTTGGGCGGCAGAGTTTGGGGCCCAGGGATGTGAGGATCTCCTATAAGGGAGTGCGACCCTAGAGCTATAGCCAGCAACTGGGTGGTTGTCAAAATTATGGTCCCTTTTTGGATCCCCCTTATAATACGGCACCTAGTATTTAGGGTACCCGAAAAGCGACCATAATTTTGACAACCACCCAACTAGAGGACCATAGGGGCTCAGCACGGACCATGTTAAGCAGCATACTAGATCACTCTAAGGATCCGCTGGTGCCTCTGCAGCAACGAAACTCGATGATAAGAGGATGACAAGGGCCAGAGATGATTTGCAGAAACATTTCTTCACCGAAGGAGATTGAGCTGCTGGTCCATACCACTATGGGCTATTAGACCTTAAGGGTACCTTAATCTACCCCTAATAGGGTCCTAATAGGGAATCTTAAGGTTTAATAGCCCATGGTGGTAGCCCCTCAAGCCCTCAAGCCCTAAACCCTAGACCCTAAACCCTGAACCCTAAACCCTAAACCCTGAACCCAAATCTTTCTGGGCTGGCCAGTGTCGGCTTCCTCTCTTTCCGGATCCCGGCCGCTACAGTCTTTCCCACCCGCAAAAGCCATGACCACATCCTTCATTCAGGACATGAGGGTACACTCCCCCAAACCAACATGGAAGCCCATATAGTCCCCTTTTAGAAGGACTGTAGTCTTTATAGGGCCCTTTTTGGGTTTCCATGTTAGTTTCCGGGAGTGTAGGGTTTGGGGTTTGGCGTTTAGGGCTTAGCACGCAGGAATTTCGTGTTTTGGGTTCAGGGTTTGCAGTGTAGGTTTTATGTGGGACTTGGTCAATATAGGGGCCCATGTTGTCATAGGAACCCCACGATATATAGGGGTTTAGGGTTTAGTGTTGAAGGCTTAGGGTTTCGGGTGGAACCCCACTATGAGGACCCATGTTGTGATCCCTAAGCCCTAAATCCTAAACCTTGGACCCTAGCTCGGAACTTGAAACCCTAAATCCTGTCACATCCCGGTTTTAGGGTTTAGGGTTTAGAAGTCCCCAATTCATCACGTCCCCATACCCCCTACTCCGATTGATGTTATACACCCTATCTATGTTTACTTGGAGGGGGAACTTTTTAAAATACTTATAACCCTACAAGCCATACAGTAATCTCAGTTATCCCATCATTAACCTACTTGCTAAGTCCCCCTGACCCTAATTAAACCCCAAACCCTGAACCGTTCATTCCAAATCAAAAAGGGGTTCCCTCCTAAATCGAAAGTCCCAGAAAACATGGCAAGATATGGGAAAGCGGGCATATGGCCCCGCCCCCCGTACGCCATACCTACACATTCATTCACCCACAAACATTCAGATTCTCGACTTTTCCAACCCGTTGTATGTGTCCACATTTGCTCCTCAGCGCTTCCGATACGGCTAAAGGCTTAGGACTTACCATTAGGGACTGCAGAGTAGGAGTTGGGCTTCGCAGAGTAGGAATTTGTGATTGGAATTTACGGTTCAGGAATTGCGGCTTGGGGCTTACAGCTTAGCTAAGTTTAGGGATTAAGGTTCTAGTTTCCGGGATTTTTCCTCAGAGACTAAGGTCTAACTTGGGCTCTTGATTCTATACCACCAATGCATGGAAGAATGGTCCTCTGGTAGTACTGTTTAAGGGTTTGGGGTTTAGGGTTTGGGCCTTGGGAATAGTATGCAGATGCATTTGCAAAGCATCCCACTTACAAACCACGCACCTAAAACTGACTGCAAATAGAATGAAACATGGAACAATGGCGGGGCCTGTCGACAGTCATATCCATTTATCAGGGGCGCGTTTAGTTTCTCAGGTTTGCTTGCAGGAGGGCAAGCCTACTCGTGCAAAAATAGCTGCAGGCCCTGAAGCCTAAATCCTAAACCTTAAACTCTAAACCCCGGGCACCCCACAAAACGGGCAGTAGGAGGTCATACCATTCTAGATTCATTTCAGAACTGGCAACGAAGCGATATTGGGATCGTTTACTGACTGAGTCCCAAACCCTAAACTCCAAACAAACCCAAAAAACTGGACCCTAAACCCTAAATCCTAAACCTGATCATCCTAAACCCACAGCCCTGAACACTAAATCCTAAACCCTAATCCTAAACCTGATAATCCTAAACCCAAAGCCCTGAACCCTAAATCCCAAAACACTATTCCAGGCGAAGTCGGGTGAAGTGCGCAGAAGTTGCCCAGTTTCTAATCGCAACATGTAGCAAGCATCCCTTTTTCAAGGCTGCCCCTGAGTCCTAAACCCTAAGTCCTAAACCCTAAGTCCTAAGTCTCAAGTCCTAAACCCTGGAGGGTTTAGGGTTCAGGGATTCGGATTCAAGGAGGGCCCTGATCCAAAAAACCTTGGAGGGTCTGGGCGTCTGAGTAAGAATACATCACGGTCCGGGGTTTAGGGTATATAGGGCCCCTTTCAGCCATTTAGTAGCCCCAGTTATCCCCACAGCTGAACTTTTTTACTAAGCCCCCCTGACCCTCATAGTACGTCTTTTCCAGTATCCCTATAGAACCCCTACAGTAACCCCTAAACCCTAAACCCTATAGTAGTTTCCATTTTCTTTTCCATTATCCCTATAGAACCCCTATAGTAGTAGGGGTTCCCAAGGTAAGCCTAAGCCTTAAACCCTGGAGCCCAAGGGTCAGTGGACTGGCGCCAGGTCTTGACCCGCTCCTGTCTAAGCTCCGACTGCAGATGCGCCTGGGCCTGTGCTGTTGGGTTTGGGGCATAGGTTAGGGTTTAGAGTATCCCTAAACCGTAAACTCTTAACCCTAAAAGCCCTAAACGAGTTGGGTTAACCTCTACCCAAGCTCAGGTGCAAACGGCGCTGAGATTACAGGATTTGGTGCCCCAGGCCCAGGCTAGGGTCCCCAGTTGTATACTTGAACTGCAAACAGTATAGTCCAGACCTTTACCGGACCATTTCAAAGGACAACTCTCGTGGTGGTACATTCGCTGTGTATGGAGGCGCTTTCTTTTTGTTTTTGACGGGGTAGATAGCGGTTGTATTAGGTCAGCTGTAGGGCACTCTCGACGGTACGTTGCCCTAGACTTACGTACTGTCCCTTTTTGAGTGCTTGATTTCATACCGAGAAACTACATAGAAACTAGGTACGCCCTGAATTTGGTTGGGCATGAGCCCGTACCCTATACTGTTGGAAGCCTCTGTTGAGGCCGACAGTGCCGCAACGAGCTCCGCTTGGCGGTCACTGACCTGGAGTTGCACACGGTTCAGGGCCTTAGGCTTACGTAGAGTAAGCGAGCAACCTCTGTAATTACCAATAACAACTAAGTAAGCGCGCAACCTCTGTAATTACCAATAACAAAGGCTGCGTACCTGATATTTGTTTTTGTGCTGTATCTTTGCTTCTTGTTCGAGGGTATAAGGTTACCTAACGTAGGTTTGAAGAATGTTGAGCTTGGGGAGGAGCAGCAAAAATCTGGATCTATACATCGCATGACGTGCCGCTTCTAAAAACTAAGCTCCCCCTGCACAAGTCCAACTGAACCTAAAAAGATGTATGCGCAATCCTGTCTGTTGGCGTTTGTCGCCCTGGGATTTGGAACTCGGCTTACAAGTGGGCGTGATATCAGGGCCATTGACTTACTGGTTCTTTGCAAGGAATGCAGGAACATAATCCCTATATAATCTGTATATGAACCATAGTCTAAACTCCGAGTATCCCCCTTATTCAGCCCTATAGTAGTCCCCTATAAAACCCCCCCTTTGAGGAGTTTAGATTCTGGCTCATGTAATACCTATATTGTCTTATATTCCCTACTCACCCCCCAGTAAGTGGAGGGGTAAGGTACGGGTAGTGTCATCGTTTCAGCAAAGGTGAGGTCTAAGAAGTTTAGAGTTTAGGGTCTGTGGAGGCTTTAAGTTTTAGGCGAAGGTGAAGTCTAGGGGTTTAGGGTTTAAGGGTTATAGGGTTTAGGCGAAAATGATGTCTAAGGGTCTAAGGGTCAGGACGTGTGTTTGCCCTTGCCTGCTTTGGGGCATTCTCAGGGCCAGCTAAGGCGCTCTGGGTTTGGGTGCTTTCGGCTTGCATGTTGTTTTTCCGGTTTAGGAGATTTTGGGATTGGGGTTTAGGGTTTAGGGTGGAGGGTCACAAAAAAAAGGAATGTAAGGATATACCAGGAACCTTTTAAGAAGGCAGGTCCCCTAAAGAGGATATGAGGAGGTAATATAGAATCCCTTTTAAAGAGGGTGTAGGCGTAGGCGTACCTGGTTTGCGGATTTTGGGTTGTGTGTGCACATCCTTCAGGTTCAGGGTTTTTTGGGGCAAGATGGGTTCGGGTTTCGGATTGTATCTTGTGGTGTAAAGGGTGTCTCATGTAAACTTGCATAGGGGTGTCCGGGGCAGCGCCCGGAACGTTTACAGGAGGTTTTTTTGGGCCCGCGATGACTCTACTGCGTTACAGACATCAGCAGCTGACAAAGGCTTCACCATCAGCGCAAAGCCCAAAGGGTAGAAGGCAGATTCAGCAAATCAGTGGGGCTTAGGTTTGGGGCTTGGGATTTCGCGTGCGTAGTTTTGGGGAGGTCCCTGCAAACTGCTTCTGCTTCGGCCTGATCTCTTAGTAGGTTCTACTCACTCGACCCTGCCTACCACCCCAAAATCTCTAAACCTCAAAAGACCCTAAGCCCTAAACCTGAAATCTAACTCCCGAGCCCTAAACCGAAAATCCTAAAATCCTCAGCCCTAAAGCCTAAATCCACAAGCCTCAGCCCGAAGTTGTCCTAAGTCTTTCTCTCCTCCTGGGCCAGCCTCCCAATGCGCAGCCTGCAGATCAGCAGCGCGGGCATTCAGGTCCTGCCGCCGCCAGGGAGGTTTTCTATATCTCCCAAAACGGAAATTCCAGGTTGGTAGTTACCAGGTTGGTACCCTTACATAGGGCCTATAAACGCTTAATCATAGGCTTAATTATATGGGAAACCTAGGAGTATGTAGGGGCTTTGTAAGGGAACTACCCGCCTAAAATTTCTTGAGAAGGGAGAAGCCCCTTGGGCTATGTTTGAAAGTCCGAAATAGACCCTCTGCGACCCCATAATATCATCATAACCCAAGTAGGTATTATATCAGCTAACTGGGCTTGTAGAGTGCTATCGTCCATCTGAAGGCCCTAAGGCCTCAAAGGCATGTATATACATCCTTACGAAGCGCCCCCTCCCCCCCCCTCGGAAATCCGGAGCCCCCGGGCGAAACCGTACAAGATCAGCTGGGCAACTTCGGATACTTCATAATCCTGAAAAAAATCCTCTTGGGCATATTCCCTACAGTAAGTACGTACGATTAGGGGCACAGTTTGTGCAAACATGTCTCTTGTCCATGACCCTAAACCAAAAACCCTAAACTCTCTTGTAAAGCTTACAATGCCACGGGGCGACGTAAGTCAATTCTTATATCGTCTAGGATGCTTCTTCTCTACCCCCCGTCTCCCTTGACACCCACTCCCACAAAATAGATCCAAATAAGGCCTACCTACGACCTAAGGGCACATCTGAATCGGGAGGCAGAGTTGGGAGTTGGCGGGGGGGGGGATGATACAAGTCCGAATGGCCCAGGCATGTCATGTTGTTTTACACACAAACTCTGGCTGCTCAGGCCTGAAAAGCAGAATGCTGCGTATGAACCGAGTGTGCCAAATGGTGTAGAAACCGCTGCCCCCAGGAGCCCCTACAAGTAAAGTATGCTTCATTCTCATGATTCCTTTGTACGGGGTTGGCCTCTACACCATGTGAAGATATTCGTATATAGGGTCCCCTACTAAAGCCATGGGGAAAATACAAGATGTCCCAGGGGCCTACCAGGTGTAACATAGTACCCCATACCACATCCCGACAGCTGCCTACATCTTCAACATTTTCAGTCAGCCAGCTGCAGACATGCAAGGCAAGCAACTTCGTAGCAAAAAGCTGAAGAGAAAGCCGTTTATGCCCAAGTAGTCGGCCACTGAATACATGATGATGAAAACACGCCGTGGCTCTCAAAGTCCAACCCCTGAACCTTAAAACCCCAAAGCCCTACCCCTGAAACCTATTCCCAAAGCCCATAGGCCCCAACCCTAACCCCTAAACCCTAGTCCCTGAACCCTAGAAATGCTTCACCCTCATGAAGAAGCTCTACTCCCTGAACCCTAAACCCCCAGCTTTAGGGTTAGGGGTTAGGGTTGGAAGTCCGAAGCCCATCATAGCCCCCCAGGCCCTTAACCCTGTGTAACCGCTCAACCCGACCGGCGGATACTAAGAATCCTGCACGCCTTTAGGGTACTTTGGCTTTACTGAGGTCATGCAGAATTTCTAGTATCCTATGCACCAGGACCATATTTACCTTGTTCCTGGACCTCCCAGCCTTTGTCCGTAATCCCTAACCCCTGTGTACGCCCTAAACCCTACCCAACTTCCTCAATCCTAATCACCCAAATTAACCTCCAAAATACCTATCATCATGGTCCATAATATTCCCTTTAGTTGGTTGAACAGCTACTATCATGCTCATTTGGGAGGTCCCTAAACTTTAGATCCCAAAACCCCACACCCTAAACGCTAAACCCTATAGCCCCCCTTAAGTAGATAGAACATGGGGTACATGGGGATCCTGTTATAATGTACCCAAACCCATATTCCATCTGCTTAAGGGGGACTTTTAACCCCCAGGCGGTCCCGCAGGCCCTCAGCTATGCCACAGCGAAGATGCTCCTCCTCGGCTCTATGCCGGAGGAGACGCTCTCGCAGTGCCTGCTCTTTTGTGGAGATAGTGTAGAACCCTAAGGGTCCAAGTACCCAATAATTAGGTACTTAGGGTAATAGTACTTATAGTATATAGGTTTTGGGTAAGTATATGATTATTAAGTACTTGGACCCTTAGGGGAAACCTCCAAAATCCCGGAGCCTCCTTGTACGCGTGAATTAGGGGCATATGAGCCCTGATACTGGGTATTTAGGGTATAATATAGAGGGTGGGTGGAGGGTCTATGATTGTCAATGTCTTTTGCAAGGTCTATTTGAGGTACACAATACTGCAATTCTACCAGGAGTTTAGAACTGTAGTATTGACAGCTGTTTAGGCCAATACATTCATGGGGGTGCAGTTTACAGCATGAGTAGAGTTTGAGCGGATGTGGCATAGGGATTGTGCAGGTGCTAAAGGGCTTTGTGTAAGTAATTTTTCACTGCAGTCCCTAAACTCTAAAGTCTAAACCCTGAACCCCCTTCAGGAGCCTCTGAACATCTGGATCTAGACGTGAGAAACTTGAGCTCTGCTTAGCACCATGGCACTCACCACCCCTACGAAAAAAAAGTTAAGTCTTAGGTATGTGGAATAGGAATAGAGCAGAACCCCGAAAGTTGTAGGCTCTAAACCTAAACCCTCAACCCCTATATAAGCTAAGTAATGTCTTCTGGGCCTGGTTTTCGTCCGTTGCTTCCCGGATCTTCTCAGCCTCAGCGCCGGCGGTTTAAGGTTTGGGGTTTATGGGGCTTAGGATTTAGGGTCTATAAGGTTTAGGGATTTAGAGTTTGTAGGGCTTCGGGATTCAGAGTTTAGGGTGTAGGATTTAGAGTTTTAGGGGTCAAGATCTGGGGCTTATACCGGTTCCGCAGTGGCCTAACATCGAGAGCCATCTTTTGATATGGGGGTTTATATGCCTCTGTGCTTTGGGTTTAGGGATCTGGCTTTAGTGCTTACCAAACCCTAAGCCCTGAAACCTACACTCTTCGAGCCTAAAACCAGCTAAGGAGGCTCCAACAAAGGACTTCTAGAATTTTACCCTACCAATCCTTCAAGGGTCCAAGTATTCAAACGTGGGGCTTTTGGACACTCGATGCTAGAGTCTCACGACCGGCGGTACGTCAAATTGTTTAGGTAGTCGGAGTTTTTTGGCATCCCTCTATAGGGCAATGGCTTACGTACGTGGATTTGGTACTCGGATTTTCAGCATGCCGGTAGGGGCTGGCGCTTATGGGCTCGAGGTCTAACACCTCTGAAGCCTGAACCCTGAACCTTAACCCTAGACTCCAGATTCAAACGAGGAAACCCAAACACTAGAGCCTAAACTCGCTTTAGGTTTATAGGTTTGAGGGCTTAGCGGAACCTTGTACACCCTAAGCCTTAAACCTTAGGTTTATGCCCCCCCAGGCCTTAAAGGATATCGGACTTTCTCCCTAAGGGTCCAAGGATCCAAATAACAGGGTTTTAGGGCCCAAATACTATGATATTCGTACTGCGACAGTCAATCCTTCGCTTTTTCAAGCTCTTGCCTTGCCGAGCAGCTAAGGCCTCTCGAGCGCTCGAGAGGCGTTGCCTTAGGATCGTGTAGATCTCGCTTTAACAAGCTTAAGGTTCAGGGTATAAGCTGTAAAGCTTTTTAAAGTCCATGAAGTTCAGCTTAAGGTTCAGGGTGTAGGCTTTAGAGCTTTTAAAGTCGATGAAGTCCAGCTTAAAGTTCTAAGTGCAGGGTCTAGGGTTTGAGGGTATTAGTTTGGTTCTTCGGCCCTAAACCCTAAACCCTAGACCCCCCGCGCGGAATTTAGGACCTCAAGCTTAGCATCGAGGCTTGGACTGTTCATGGCTTTGTGGCTTGGGTTGTTAGGCGACGGGTTCCGGCCTGTAGGGGAAGTGGCCTTACACCTTACCCTAAGGGTGTTTAGGGTTGTAGGGTTTTAGAGTTTAGGGCTACCCCAAGGGCATTATGGGGTTAGGGTTGTCAGTACCTTACGCTTCTATACTTGCCGAGAACCTGTACTACCGCCAAAAATCCCGCAAACTTAGTTATTGGCTAATTATTTGGAATTTGGACCCACCGGGTTCAGCAAACTCAAATCCAATACTTAAGGCAGAGGTTTTACTGTTTAGGGTGGGACCCTGACATGTAAAGCTTACGTCGGCGGCCTGGGAGGTGTTTGAAGGCCATGTAACACTCATATAGGGGAACCTAGCCGCCTGTAGATTCCTAGAACAGTTTAGGGCTTAGGAAAGCCTACGCAATAAGCACTGAACCCGATCCATGGTGCAAGCTGGAATGAAATAGCAAGTCCCATATCAACAGTATGAGAGCGAGTTCTGGGGCTACAAGGGATTGCAAGCAGACGTCCATATGTATACCGCCGCAAGGAAGTACCCGCCTTAATCTAATCTGTGTGTCGTGTATATCCTAAGCCGATCAAGGTCCGGAATATAGCTGGGAAGCTCTCACTTTTGCTGGTGGGTCGGATATGGGTAAGCGGTAAGCAGATGTTGAAGGAAACATTGGGAAAACGCGCCTGTCTGGACCTGGCTGCTACCCTAAACTCTAATTGTAGTTTCCATTCTATTTTCCATTATCCCAATATAACCCCAATATAACCCCTATATAACTTCAAAAGTACTACTAATAGAACCCTACTAAACTCTAAGCCCGACCTAACGTTACCCCCGAAACGCGACCAAGCTGCAGGAAGGCCCCAGACTCCGCATGCTGCCAATGGCTTCGGTCTTGCAGCCTAGGAATCAAGCAGCTTATGCGTGGCCAGCGGTCAGTACTCTCAGGATTCTAGGGGTCCAAGTACATAATAGTGTCATAATAATCAAATACTTACCCAAAAGACCTGTACTACAACTACTTTGACCAAAGCCCCACGTATCCAACTATGGGGCACATGGACCCTAAGGGCCTTAAGCCCTGAACCCAAAGCCCTATACATCCCTATACATACCCCTATATTAAATGGACTTAATTGCTTGGTACTTGGACCATTCGGGGCAGAGTTGAGGGTTTTTAGGGGTTTGTATCTGGGGCTTGGGGTTTAGCGTGCCTGGACCCCAAAAAGTCCGTACAACACTAATCTTGTACGGATTTAGGGTAGGGTTCGTGTTTTTGGAACAGACGTTTACGAATTGTTGGGAGCAGGTAGTAGGGACTTGAGAAACTGTCCCGACAGCCCAGCGCTTAGCAGTAAGGCGGTGTTCACATGCATTCTGCTTACACTAGTCCTGAAAAAGAAAAAGCTGAGGTAGGCAAGAGCATCTGAACCGGAATCCACACAAAAACTTGAAGGAGGCGGACCCAGCAAGTCTTAATGAACTTGCCTAGCACCTCTACCGTATAGTCAAAGAATAACGCCAGTATGTGAGCTGTAGTCGAACCCCCCGAGCATCCCCTTAATAGCCCGTATAGTATTCCCCTATACTAAACCCCCGGTATGTTAAGAACTCAACTATGGGAACCCATACTACACTAGTCTTCGGCCAGTCCGCCAGCCTGTACAGGCTGCATCATAATCTCCACGCCATTTTACTAAACCCTCCACCTCTAAGGGTTTAGGGGTTCGGTTTTAGGGTGACCCGCCAATATAATATCTATCATTAACGAGGGCAGTATTTGTTTTTTTTGTGGGGGTAGGAGGGAGGTTTTCTATTGCGAGGAAGAACTCAGTTTGTGGATATCACTCGATCTCTCGGGCAACATAGAGGGCTGCGTCGCACTCTTAAGTGCGGATGACTTGCTTCAGTGGGCAACACACGTCTGGTTGTGTTTCTGCGGGTCTAGATATGGGGGCTACTGCAGTTGAGAGGTACGTGGTAGGTCATGGATAGGAGCTCCATAAGAAACATCCCGCACACGAAAGCCAGAAACCCCCTATAGAAACTCTGAATCGCGCTGGCCATAGACCCTAAACCCCAGATTCATCCTAAAGCCCTAGCACTGTGCACCAGATGCTGTCCCAAATCAATACTCGGCCTTTAGAGCTTTCATTGGGGACTTCCCAGAACAATAACCCTGACGTAACCTGGATGCGCTCATGCCATGCCTCATCCCTGTGTACATATATGTATGTACACATACGCATAACTCTCTACATATATGCATATACAAACTGAAACTGCGTATACTTAAAACCCGCAACTTTAAACCCTCAACCTTAAACCCTGAACCTTGAAACCTAAACCACTAACACGTATTTGGACACCCCTGCCCCTGCTTTTACATACCTAGCCCAAGCCACTGTTGCAGTTCCCTCCGTAGACGGCACTGCATTTCCTGGGTTCCGATCTCGGGACTTCCTAGAATTACTGTTGGTACTACAAAATCCTGCATGACCTTAGTATATACAGTAGCACCATAATTCTCAAGGCATAGGGTACGTACCTAGCGTCGTGCAGGATGTCTAGTATCCACCCTAGGTCCCTTGGGTCATTTGGGTCCCTTGAGGAGTAAGGGAATTTGGAGGAGGGTCCGTAAGCGCTAAACCCTAAATCCAAGATTTAGATTGGTGCTTTTCTCTAAATGAGGGGCCCTTGTGAACGCCAGGGGTACATGAGGATCATGTGTGGGTGCATTCCCAAAAGGCTCCCATGTGATTTTCTTTTAGGGTTTGGATATAGGGATTTAGAGTTTAGGGTTTAGGGTGTTCTATCTGCTGGGTAAGGAAGTATACTATAGCAGCCAAAAAAGAACTACATAGTTAGGAGGTTCAAGTTAATGAGGGTGATTTGGGGAGCTTCCATGTAAGCCATGTGAAAACTGTGACAAGGAATCATACAGATTTCTTACAATACAACCTGCAGGCATACATCTAGTCGGTACACGGGAATGCTCTTCCCAACCCAGACCCCCTAAAGGATCCAAAAAATGGACCCCCCCCCCCCCATATTAACCCATTACTACATTGGGGAAGCTAAGAAATTATTTTATTAGGGGTTCCATTTCTTGGCTCCTTTAGGGGGTCTGGGAAACCGTAAACCCTGATTGCACAGCCCAGTTTCGCGCTTGGCCTCAGCCTCAACATGCACCTCTTCCCAGAGAGCGCCGCACTCCTGATGTGTAAGTGCTTTATGGGTCAGGGTCAAGGGTTTAGGTCTTTGGAGACGTGAAGGGTCAGTTCCATGCTCAAGTGAAAGGAGAGATGAAGTATGGCCTTGAGTGGGCGGAATAATCGGAATAATCAAGCGTGTTGTTCTTAGGAAGGGGGCTTAGGGTTTAAGGTTTAGGGATCCTACTACAGCATTTCCGGGGTGCCCACAGACCCCGGCCGAAGCAACATGCCAATTTGGCAGACTGACAGGCACAGCAGGTGAGCATTACCAGCAGGACGCCGACCCAGCTGCTATTTCAGAGAAGGCTTAAGCCCTAAAACTCGAACCCTGTGCCCGCAGACCCTGAACCCCTAAACTCTGCTAATTCCTAACATCCTACGCAAACTCTAAGCCCCCTAAAATCCTAATACTGCAAACCCGAACTTCCACAACTTCTGAGCCCTGAACCCCTCCCAACCCTAAGAGCCTAACATCAAAGCCCCATACGCCCCTTTACCCTGAGCAAATCCTCACCCCCTGAAGCCTAAACCCTAAACCTGAAACCCTAAATCCTGAACCCTAAATCCTAAACCTAAAGCC
>CAJNIZ010005880.1:105329-117478 GCA_905231905.1 Symbiodinium pilosum | reverse complement strand
ATGGTTCGGGGCTTAGGGCTTAGGGTCATGGACATATTTTCTGCGTCGTTTCTAATTTGAGGGGGTACAGGCTGTGCGGGGGGGGTATACAGGAGCATCAGACTATGATGAGAGGGCTTCTTTGTAATCAGCATTGCGGGTCTGGGTTGGAACAGGATGAGCTATAGTCCAAACTCCATAGATGTTTTTTTTTGTAGGGGATTGTAGAGGAGAGAGTATTACTCGGAGTTTAGACTGAGCTTAAATGACATAATCTTAGAGGCAAGAAGATGGTGGTAGATCATGGACCTGAGGGACAACTTAACCAGGAGGACCCTCTGCAAACAGGGACTTGAAATATCCACGAGCTGGGGAAGCTCATAACCCGGAGGAAAGATGCCTATGTTGCTGCTGGCGCGTGTGCTTTATGTTGATGGCTGTCGTTGTTGTCGTTCTTGTTGCTGCCGCTATCCAGGTGGGCGCAATCGGAACTACCTACCCTGCTTCAGCACGTGTTGGGCCAGGTTCAGGTTGAACATATTATGTGTTCGCCCCTATGGGTCATCTTATGGCGCTCTAAGGGTTGGGGGTTCAGGGTGTGTGGTTTGGAGGGATGATTTCGACTTGGATTGCATACTTTATTTGAGATGATCAAATGGCCTCCCAAGTGCTAATGCCCTGACTAGCATGAACTATCTCCAGGCCGTGAGTGGCACCAGAATCAGTTATGACATCCAAAGGACGCCAAATAAGGTTGTATAATGCATTGCATAGGGGTTACATGCGTACATACATGGTTTGGGGTTGATCATGGTCAGTATGGTCAAAGCAAGAGGCACTGCCACAGCAAGGACCCTCCAGAGCTCACAATGCAAAAAGAGCGGCGGAAGTAGGGAGAAGAACATGCAAGACAGTAAGAAGAACTGAAACACAAAACCACACCCTAAACCATTAACCCTAGAAGAACCTAAACCCTGCTAGTTAAACTGCATTGTTTCTCGGGCCTGGAGATGCTTGACGGTCTGAACTGCGCTCTCGACTTGCCGGTTGTTTGTTTGAAATGGAGCTGCTATTTGCTTAAGAACCCTAAAACATGAAAAATAACAATCCCTATATTACCCTTATAAGGAAGAATTTTTTTGTGTGGTTCTTAAGCAAATAGTAGGGAGGAATGGATCTCTACAGTATTGGGTTTAGGTTTAGTGAGGTATCAATCCCTGCAGTAGCCCCCTTAGAATCCACAACAATGTAGAAGTTCCCTCTTTGCCATCCCCTCATTCCCTACTGACAACCAGCAAGTCAAACAAGCCATACCATGATTTGATTTTACGTTAGAGATGGTGCCGGGAAATCAGATTTAGGGTTTAGGGGTTTCCCAAAATTAGGGGTACCTTTCTAGGGGTCCCACTAATGAGCATGATAGAATTTTGGGCTCTGTATTGGGGTTCCCCTTTATTAGGGAAACTTCCACTTCAAAGCCAGCTTCTTAAGTGATGGGGAGGGGATTGACAAAATGCCGGCCCTTCATTTGGGTCTCCGCGAGAATCATGAGAATGCGGGCCGGAATGTGTAGAGCACACTAAAACGGCATACTGCATGACAAATTTCCATGCGCAAGATTTGCTTCTGGATTAATCGTGCCCGGATTGGAACCATCTCCTTAGCACCAGCAGGAGGGAGTTTGATGCGCGTGCTGCAAACTGGCATGTATATACATAGAGCCTTCACAACATGTATTTGATGTAAGTCCGTTGTATGACAGTAGAATACCAACAAAGGCTCAAACGCAGAGCTGTTTTCTTTCGAAGGCTACGTACCCACATGAGTTCAGAGAAGCATGCCGCAGAAAGGGGCCCATGATGCTGAAAAGCTCATAAACCCTAAGCTTACTGGTGCTTAGCAGGAAATAAGGGAATATACTGACCCCCAGTAAGTAAGCGTTGAACCCCAAACTCTGAGCAGCCTTGTGGATAATCTCCTGGGGCCCAGGGCTTAAAGTCGAGGGTCAAGGGCCCAGGGTCTAGGGCTAAGGGGTGCCTAGGGTTTAGAAGTTTAGGGTCAAGAGGTTAGGGTTCAGGGGTTTCGGGTTCAGGGGTCTAGGGTTTAGGGGTTGAAGGTTAAGGGTCGAGTCTTAAGCTTCAGGGCCCCTGTCTGAGGATGATGAGGAAAGCCCTTTAACTCACACAGGGGTTTCCAGAGATGGGCGACCCATTATCTACCACATACTATAGTCCTCAGTGTAAGAACCCCTGAAAAGGGGTGCCTGATGTTTCCAAACCTCCACATGGCAAACTTTGATGAATGCCAGTTTGAGAGGTCTGCGCCCGTCAGCAGAGCCTCCCTTTTTAGTGGCTGGAGTCTGCTGAAGTTTTGGCACTCCATGATTCACGTCAGTTTTCCAGAGCGCAGTGTGAAAACCGCCGAGGGTTCCTTCAAAAAAACCGTTTGTAATGTAGCCCTTAGTAAGAAGACCCTCATATTTGTTTCATGGTCCCTATAGATCCTACGGCACTTGGATTTCGTGTTGCGGAACCTGAATTTGATTTTGTCTTTAGCTTGACTGCACTTAAACGTGTATGCTCTCGGAAGGTCACGTGTCATCCAGTAAAGCCACATGGCTTCGGGTTTTGGGTGAAATGTTTAAGGCCAAAACCTTCGGGCTGAATTCAACCACCGCAGTTCTGAGCTGAAGCAATCACTCACCTTCAACCTGATATGGGGACTATGCAGAGGTATATGAGCTATGGTCTAAACTCCTTAGAGGGGATTATTTAGGGGGTTATACAGGGGACTAACTTTTAGTAGCAGCAGTAGGATCCGATGGGGTACGCGTGCTTAGCAAATCCCCAGGTGTAAGCCCGAGAGGGGTTCGACAGTGTCATCGTAAACCCTAAGGCCTACACCGTCTCAGCGGCGTTTTCACACATGAGCTATAGTCTAAACTCCTTAAAGGGGGTTATATAGAGGATTATATAGGGGAGTATTATAGTGTTATTAAGGGGGATACTAGGAGTTTAGACTATAGCTCACATGGCCCACTCGGTTAGTCGCTCATGTTCCCGAAGCAGGAACAGAGCTCGGAGTCTCTCAAAACGAAGGTCCCAGATATTCCCTGCAGATGCGAAACTGGCAACTGAGAGGGGAACCCATACAGCCATACCATTGGACAAGATCTAGGGTTTAGGGTTTAGGACATGGCCGTATATGCCTGAATTGTTGGAGCTTAGGTAGCGCAATCTACTATTTAAAGCTTGGGGAAAGGCAAGATTCTGCACATCAACAGCAATTTGGCAGTTCCAGAAAACAGAGGACGCTAGTACAGACCAAGATATACGAGAATCCCCTTTTAGGGACTCCCCGAAAAAGGACCCAAATATTGGGAAACTATAAACTCTATATTCATTAGAAACCTATATACTACACGCCCCTTTCTGGGACGCCGTAATTTTGAGAAGCCCTGACATATCTGCGGAGAAAAAGCCTCGCCGGACCTTGAAGTTGTTACTTGTCAAGGGTTCTTACACTAGTAATGTCGGTAAACTCTAAACCCTAAAACCCCTAAACCCTAAACCGGGTCCTCACTGGCTCTAGGGATCTAAAGGGGATTCTGAGGGAAGTATGGGGGTCCTCGTCCGTACGGATTATAGAAGGCATTATTTTGAGAAACTACCACAAAGCAGAGGAGATACAGGCATGTGGTTGGATACGGAGGGTTCGGGTCTAGGGCTCAGATTCGTTAATGTTGACAATAATGGAGAGTTGAATGGTTGACAAATTGGAAGACGAAATAGAAACTATGCTTTTTTAGTGCTTCATCGCGATTGTGATCAATTGTGCAAGCCTGAATCATTGCCAATATCATGTCTTGACAATCCTCATTTAATCATAGCACCAATTCCATCTTCTACTCATTTCAATTAGGCCCGTACATTGCACGGCTTCTTCCCAGGTCTGTTCAGGTGCTTTCAACAACTAACACTTGCGGACAAGGACCCACATGCTACAAGGGGTGTACTTGTTACTTGCAAACCCTAAACCCTAAACCTTAGATAGTAGCTTCCATTTTCTTTTCCATTCTCCCTACATAACCCACAAGGAAAGAAACTGGGAATTGTCTAGAGCTATCCGTGGTTGCAACGGTCCAGCGACTGCCTGCCAGCGAGCTAGACGCACTTCTGAGGCCTAAACGCGTGAACCCTTAATCCAAAACCGTGTTCAAGATTCAGGGCTTAAGGGGGCTTAGGGTTTCGGGTAGAGCTCTTTCAGGATTCTATAAATGCGTCGATGGCTGGAAACTGCTTCAAACAATGTTTTTGCGCGAAGAGCTGTAAAGGTGGAGCATGGGAGGAGTCGCCAAATGTGCGCACACACATATGAGAGTAGCTTATATCAGGGTATTTTCTCCTTCTGGACCTTAACCCTGCAGATGGTAGTTTCCATTTATTGTTCCATTTGATTTTGCTTTTGATTTCCATTATTGGGATAAAATGCGCTATGTGATCTTTATGAGTAGATGGCAGGTTTGCTGAAAGGACCTCTGCTGTGCGTGCCGTCCACGTCAACACCAAACCGGTTGAGACTGCTGATGCTTCCAAAGGAAGCATTGCGCTGGGTATGTGCCAAGATTGTTTCTGGTGTTCGGAGTGTAGGGTTTTGTGGGGCCCCTCCATTCATGACCCTATGAGGGGTAAGAAATATAGGTGCGGAATTTTGGCGCATGCTCGCATGCCGAAGAGCGCAGCTCCAGAAGGAAAAACAAGGTAGAGCACACAAGGCTCAACTGTTTTGCATAGTCGCCCTGCCCTAGACCTTACCTAGACCCTCCTATTAAGGCTCCTAACCCAAAAACCGTCTCGAAACCCTAAACTCCCTAACATTGCTCTTAACATAAGGGTACCCCTCGTTTTGGAAACCCCGCAACTATGAAACCATACCTAACCCAAAAAGGAACTACATTCGTGTTGTATAAGGGGGAATAATGGATTCCATGAAGCAACCACAGGACTGCTGTCAGGCACTGGGCTGGGCTTTACGTGTAGGATTTAGGGTTTAGAGCTTAGGGGTCCAAAACGAGGATACAGGGTACAACCTTCAAATTGAAGAAATGGACCTCCAATGATGTGTATATTGGCGCTATATTGGGGTTATATAAGCCATAGTCTAAACTCCGAGTATCCCCTGTAACAACCCCCCTATACTACTCCCCTAGATAATACCCTTTAAACGTCCTTTTAACAGGAGTTTAGACAATAGCTAATATGTACTATAGTCTAAACTCCTGAAAGGGGGTTATATAGGGGATTATATAGGGTACTACTATGGGGTTTATTAAGGGGATACTGGAAGTTTAGACTATAACACATATGGGGTTATCTAGCAACCCAGAGGTTTTGGGTGCCGGGCTGACAATTGCACGGCTTTCGGGCTTCAAGCATTCACTTAAAGGCGTACGTAGACTCTCCAAGTACCCGTAGATGCTTGCCATGGGGTACCTACTGTAGTAGTGCCAATATAGCCTACACCACTTGGAGGGCAGCAAGTTTTAACTGTTTGGTGTCATTCCCTGGCGTGGGCCTTCACCCACTAATATTGACCACAAGTAATAATTTATGGCAATTCTAGAAGGGTCTCTATATATTCCTAGTATTTTCCCACCATGTGGGGGCCTACCCCCGCGAACATCCCCAGATTCGATGATAAGGGGATTTTGGTATCCGCAAGACCCCCAAGTAGGATTTTTTGAACAGCAATGGTACATTCTAATCAGACAAGTTTTTTTAGCCCTTGGAAACCGGGGAGCACAAGAATAGGATACTTCAACGTCAAGGTTTTGTGCGAGGTAACAATAAGGGGAAGGCACTATACCTCAACAATGGGTTCAACTTAGACACCCTCAAATATGAGTAGTAAATAATTTGGCGATGCGATGGTACCAATTATAGAGTAAGATTATATTCTCCTTTTGGGGTATAGTATTTTATATAAGGAAAATAATCTTACTGGGTTTAACCACCAAAGAAACGTTACTCAAATATGAGAACCCTTCTCAGAAAGACCGCAACATACAAGGCAAGGGGGAGTGACGCCATTCATAGATGTTTTGTCACGGCTTTATTGTTCAGCTTAAGGCTCGAATCGAAGGCAACCCATTTCAGCGTAGAAGTTCGTACAAAGAACATGCACTTGTTGAGAGGAAACCTTATGACCATGAGTTTTGTTTAGATAAATCTCGGGCCCGGCAGACGTATGATTCAGGGTATGATCAGCCTCCGATGAACTAATGCATCAGTTCCTGTGTATGGGAGGTTCTCAAAACCATTCCTCTATAATCCCTACGGCCCTACGGTGACCCCCATATCAAGGTGCCTTTGTTTAAAGCCCCACGGGCCCCAAACCCTGCCAAAGCTGCAGCCGACTGATGCTCTGGTTTTGCGTAGAGCATTGCCAGCAAGGACCAACCATGGGTAGATACTGTACAGATTTTTCATGTTGATTACCCTGAGTCCCTCTATAATCCCCCCATAATGCCACAACAACGTCATTTTCTAAGACCCCCAAACCACAATCAGCATTTCTCCAAATTAGAGTCCATCTATATACCCACAAGGCATTGGGCCTTCTTTTACCGTAGCAAAAGAAGGGATCAAAAACATGAGGGTCAGTCACCACATCACGAAAGTTTATCCACCCGTCTCGAAACCCCAGATACAGCTACACGTTCTGTCAGCGCACCAAGTGAAGCCAGCAGAGGCAGAAGCGCTCTAAAAACCCTTCCTGAAGCCCAGGCGCTCTGGGGGGGAGCAAGCCGAAGCGCTTTAATCGGCACAGAACTCCAAGGTTGAAACCTAAACCCTAGATAACACTTCCTATGTTCTTTTCCCTTATCCCTATATAGCCCGATATTATACCCTAATACAATTTCCTATACAACCCTATATATAGTGAACCCCAAACCCTACACCCCCAAAGCTCCGGCGCAACGAGGCATGAGATCACTCGTTGCCATGCCTTCGCAATGCGCCCCCTGGTCGCCAGCCTTCTCGCGAGCGCAGCAGCGCAGGCTATCGCTCTTTGCTTCTGCGGTTCATTATTAAAGATGGCCAATAGTGTCGCTATGCTTGATCTCACTTCTGTTTTTATAGTAACCATCTACTCAAGTAAGTTGTCATGAAGTACAGGGAGACGTGCCTGCAAAAGGCGCCGTAAGCACAGAAGCACTCCTGCTGAGGTGCCGATAGAGGTTCGTGATTCTAGGCTTTGGAAGGTTAGAAGTACGGGCCCCTCATATGGGCCCTTGGGCCTTTTTGGGGCCCTTAAGGGTACATATAGGGTATATAGTAGGTATAGAAGGATCCCCGGATCAAGGGGCTTTACAGGGGCCCATGGTTTCAACCTCTGAGGCTTAGGGATACGTAGAAATACCAACCATGCCGACAACACAACATATATGAGTAGTATTTTATTTGGGGATACTATGGTACCCAATATAGAGTAAGATTATATCCTCTTTTGGGGTATAGTATTTTATATCAGCGATATTCTCTTACTAGGTTCAACGGCCAACAGAACACTACTCATATGATGGTGAAGACTGTCGTTGTGATAGTCATGCGGGCGCCTCGGTAATCCGTAGCAGGACAAGCTCGACAAAGCAGGCAGGAAGCCTTCAACGAAACTTGCTTCTGACAGTGGAAAATGAAATGGGGTAGTGGGCTTTTATAGGGATGTCCTGGGTAGGCCCCTGAAATACTTAATATTTTCCCTAATGGCTTTAATAAGGGACCCTATATACTAATATTGTTCAAAGGGCTTTAGGGGCCAACCCAGTGTCACACTGCCGGAAGTGTTTTTGGTTGTGTAGGGCCGACCCGACCCTGGTGCCCTCAGACGCCAGCGGAGGCACCTGGGCCTGAGCCTGGAGGTTTACCCAACACCATAAACTCCAAACCCTAACCCCGGCTGAATCCAAACCCCACGAATCCTAAGCGCTAAGCCCTAAACCCAAGTACTCCGAACTACTACTCCTCGTCCTCACCACTAAACCCTACACCCCAAACGATAAGCCCTACAACAGCAGTCCTATTAGGATGGGGTGTGGCTATTCCGCCACTTCATCGAGCGGACCCTCGGATGAACATCACATGGTCCAAGCATTAGGGTCTAAGGGTTTAACCCCAATATAGACCCCACTATACGATAATCCTTAGTATGGGGACCCTCGAGAAGTACCCCTAGATTGGCTGTTGTTGTTGGTATTATGATTACTAATGCGACTTCATGGTTTTGCAGAACCAAGCCGAAGATCGACAAACTAAACCCTGAAACCCTAAGCCCTACGCCCTACATGAGCTATAGTCTAAACTCCTCAAAGGGGGTTATAGAGGGGATTATATAAGGACTACTATAGGGACCTATAGGGGTTATTAGGGGTATACTAGAGTTCAGACTGTAGCTCACATGTGTAGCTTCCAAAACTTGGGTCCCAGTCTTGTTGCCCAGGGGAAGACTGTTTCTCAAGAGTCCAGCAGATGGCGCGTAGAGGGGTAAAATGCATCTCCCTTGGGATATTTGGGGTCGAGGTCTTCATATTCGGGCTCCTACTATAATATGGTGCCTTTCTTGGTTTTCCTTCCTCTGGAAAAGTAATTTAATCATACTACACATGGGTGTTTCTCACAATTATCCCCAAACACTATACCCTTGAACCCTAATACCTATGTTATCTCCGAAGCTTGGCAAGTTATAACGACCTCACCGGACCTCAACTCAAACGGTGGTTGATATAGAAAATCGTCTCAATCGTCTTGTCCCAGATTGGCTTAATTTCAGTTTCTCTCCCTAACCCCTAGAGCCTAAATGAGATTATGTCAAGATAGCAAGCCGAAGGGCGCCCCTAGCAGAAACTGCCACACATGTCTCACTTCTTACTTCTGGTTAGGGCTTAGGGTTGAGGGTGAGTGGGGAATGAAGGAATGAATAAGATGTCTGGAATCTACTATAGTATTGGTTTTAATACAGTGAGTATCATCCATTCCTTCACTCCCTACCCCTAGATCTCTAAACCCTTAGAGTCTAGACTATAAGAATGGATTCGTTCATTCCTAGCGAACAAGAGGTATAGTCGCCCTTAAGTAGATAGTGTATGGCTTTGGGTATATTGTAGTAGGATCCCCATATACGCCATATTCTATCTACTTGAGAGGGACTATAAGGCTTAGCCAAGCTCAGTTCTGCTCAGGATGGACTGCCGGATCAACACGGGCGAGGCTGCAAGTGACCTGCCATACCCTGAGCCCTAAACCCTCAGGCCCATATAAACTTACCATTGCTAGGGTTCCCAAATTTCCTGAAAATTGCAAAATGCCAAAGTTGTAAAACACAAAATCCGCCCCCAACCCCTAAGTAATCGTAATAAACCCAAAGACTTGTCAAAGTCTTGAAGAAGATGGTAGCCTGAACCTGGATTCAACATTTAGGGTGTAGGGTCTCTGAGGATTATATAGGGGTTGTATAAGGATGATAGAAGGAGTTATATAGGTTCTGTGAGGGTCATATAGGTGTGCATATAGGTCGTATTAGGATGATATAGGGGTTATATAGAGACATTATTCCAATAATGTAGAATCAAGTGGAAAAGCACGTGGAAACTGACGTGGAAATCGGTGTTTGTAGAGATATGTAGGATTCAGGGTTTCGCTAGGTGTTCGCCTTGTTATCCCCAAAGATGGAGAATAGAACAGGAAAGAAAATGGAATATGAAATGCAAACTGGAATCTTATAGAGGGTTGTGGGGATGTGGATCTGTAGAAGCTTCAATACTTGCCAATACTCTTCATGCAAAATCGTTATGTCACTGTAGTGGAATGCACCTTGAAACCCTATTCTGACCATTGCGGCCCCAGCATTGCGTAAAAGTACCCGTAGAAAAAAGTACGTATCAGAAGGATTCTGGATAATTATGACGGCTTCTACATCCTCTCCCCAAACCCTACGTAAACCCATTTTCTATGTCATTTCCCATGTTCTTTTCCACTTGATTCTCTGTTGCTTGGCCATGTATCCCTGTGATATCCCCACATATTGGTGATGGGTCGGTGTCTGGGACAGTTTGGGGTTGAAGCACTCGAGGTTTTTGAGTATTCCCTGAGTAGACATGAGAGTCCCACACCCTATAGAATCCGTAGTAAGGCCTTGATAATCCCTTTCGATTCCCCACACATATTTCTATGGGTTTCCACCACTTTCAGACACTACCGCATGTGGCTTCAAGTGCAAGACATGTTGCTCGTTTGAGCTCCTCGTCGCCTGATTTCAGCGCGCACAGATCAGGGGTTACAATACTAGTCCCCAAATTATATGGGGACTATGGGAAAATAATGGAAGTTACCATTTAGGGTTTAGGGGGTGTAGGGCTTAGGGCTACGGCTTTAGCATTGGGGGTTTCGGGTCTAGGGCTTCCAGCCCAAGAACACCCTCCCCAGATTCAGAACCTGTTAGGCATATCGTCTTCTTTGCTACTTAAGCCCTGAGGGGTCTACAATTCCCTAAACCCTAAACCCTAAGTAAGATCCCTAGTAATTATCATGAGTGCTACTATTGTTACTCTTCTTCTTATTGCTGTTTCTGGTTAAGGGTTTGGGGTCAGCTTTGGGACGTAGAATTCCCAGCTAGTTTTTGGACAAATGTGGTCCAAACGGGGTGTCCCTTTTTGGGGTGCTTATAGTAAAGTTGATAGTATTTGGGGGTCTATATTGGTGCCCCCCAACTTCTAGAAACTACCATACCTGACCCAAGTCTGAGTTTTCCAGACTGATGCCCAAAAACAGGTTGTGCTCTCTAATCTTGATTGTTGTCGCCACGTAATCCCGGTCATCCCAGATGTTCTCAATTTATGGTCAGGACCCTAAACCCTAAACCCCAAACCCCAACCCCAAGATGAGGACCCTATGACTCCATAAGTATTAATTGGCTACACTACGGTTAGCCAGAGTCTTTTCGTGGATTTGAGACAGCTCCGTGTTAAGCAAAATCCAACAGTAGCGTGAGCATTCTGAGAATGAGGGGATTTCTGGTAACCCCAACTCCCAACATTAGGACCCTATAACCATCATATTATGGCTATAGAGTCCCACTGTTGGGGGTTGGGGTTACCAAAGTCCTAAGCCCTAAACCCTAAATCATTACAGTCCTTTTAGGCTTGAACCCTAAACCCTAAATCCTAAACCCAGTTTGGGGTTCCCAAAATCCCCTTGTTAGAGAACTTCTGACCTCGGTGGTAGGATGCTCTGTGGGATGACTTAGCAGCGCTGCTGGCCTGCAGTTTAGGATTTAGGGTTTAGGGTTTAGGTTTTTTGGTTTAGGGCTCAGCAGAGAAGTGCAGGGGATACAGCTTTGGGAGTTTAGGGTTCGCAAGTTCAGGGGTTGGTGGCTCAGAGGGCAGTAGCAACAGTTATCAGTCCACGCAAATTTCCTTCTGTAATCCGCATAGACACCCAAATCATCACCTCGCCTTGAAACAAGACAGTATCTACTGAAGCGGGACTATACATGTGAAGAGAAGACTGTATGATCAAAGGGCAGCCAGGGGTTCGGTCTGAGGGGAATGACCTAAGCTACAAGCCCTGGACCACCTATAGCCCCCCTCGAGTAGATAGAATATGAGGTAAATGGGGATCTTATTATAATATGTCCGCTTTCTACTTAAGAAGGAATATATTAAACGTCCAGATGAAGCTTCTGCGGAGTTTTTAGGGGTCCGCAGAACGCAGACTTTGCGCCCTACGTGCAGCCAGCACATGGGGAATCTTTAAGAAGCCTTCTGATGATCGCTGAGGCGATCACAAAGGTCATCTAGTGGTTACAATGATGGGGGCACAATTTGGGAAAGCCTTTGACCAAGGAGCTGCCAACAGCACCACGAATTGCTAATAAACCCTGACTTGCAGATGTCGCAAACTCATAGGTCCCGTCTTGCTGGTCTGTCAAACAACTTGGCGCGTGGGACGGGGCGGGCCAGATCCGGAGAACGTTAGGATATCAGAAAACGAGTGAAGGGCGGGCACTCAAAAAGTGGGTTCTCGTCATTTTCGCGTCTCCATTTCAAGCTTCGCCGCGGCAGGAGCAAACTGCCAAGTGGATGTTCGAATTGTCTACTTGGAGGCCCATGGGAC
>CAJNIZ010005880.1:74368-85245 GCA_905231905.1 Symbiodinium pilosum | reverse complement strand
ATTGTTGCAGACCTGTCCAATCCTTGATTGGGCGCCCTGCTCAACCTAGGGGTTTGGGACCCGGCCCCAGGAGTTTGAGGCCCGGGCCCTCAGGGGCCTGGGGCTTGGGCCGCCGAACGCCAATTATCCGCGCGGCTAAAACCGAAACGCTAAACCTTGATGTTTCGACGCAACAAGATTAGTTGAAACTAGGCTGCCGGGACTGCGAGCAGGAATTCCATCTCGGGCAGCCCTTGGCTTCACACCGGACCTCTGCAACAAGCGCCACCCCAGGGCTTGGGGCCTGGGTGCCCCCACAAACACCCCCCACCCAAACATTTTTGACGCCAACCCTAAACCCTAAACCTTATACATTATAATATTCCCCCAAAGGGTACTGTGACTTTCGAGGTCTCGGAGATGCTCAGAGTGGCGCTGCGGGCGCTGCTTTTCGAGCATCGGAGAGGCTCTTTGCGTTGGAGGAGAAGCTTAACCGCTTGCAGGGTTATATAGGGTTTAGGGCATAGGGTTTAGGGTTTAGGGCTCAATAGGGTTCAGGGTGTAGAGCTTAGAACTTCGGATTTAGGGAAGGCTTGCATGGTTCTGATGAGTCATACAAGAGAATTCCTGCCGAGTGACCCCCAAGCGCAATCGGTACTGAACAGCAGATTCATGGATGACTGGATGACCTTGGGGTTTAAGGTTGAGGGTCTAGACATCAAGAGAAGTAGTTACCACTGTGTCAGCGCTGAGGACTCCGTGAAGAAGGCAGTGACTGCAGGCGCGACTTCAAAGAAGTATTGCCTCTTACATGCTGAAGTGTGGTGGGGTTTCTGGGAACGTCCAATGCTGGGTCTCTTTCTTGTCTTTCTGGTGTGGTGCCCTTTTTGTATGTTTTGGGCGTGGCCTTCGTTGTGAACGTGCCAGCACACTTCAGCTTTGGGATATGAAGCTCTTGAGGCAAGGGGCTTGAAATCGTAGCGAGGAATCTAGGACGGAAAGTTGTTTTGGAAGCCTGCTGGCGCCCTTTTTACCCTTTTGGGGTTCTTGGTTCCTTTGTAAGATATACCAACAACAAAAAGGGTAGCCTTATAGTAGCATTGTTACCATGAAATCGCTTAGGCTCCTTAAGAACCCGCAGGTTTAAGGTCTAGGTTAGTTACTTGTCGGGTACCCCTGTGAAAATCATATAAGATTCGTATGAGTAATATGGAAGCGTTGCTGAAGGATACACACTCCTAACCCAATAACTACCCACCCGTGGGGTTCCCTAAAACAATAGTTGGAAATCCGTACATGGAGCTTGTGATGGGGGCGGGGATGTGCTGTGGTGAAGTAGAAGGCTGAACGATCACTAATGTCATTTTCTTATATACTCCAGAACCCCACTCTAATTAAATGGGCCGCTAGATTCGACATTTGTAGTAATAATGAAAGTACACAACCCTCAACGCTGCTTCACACGGCATTTCTGTTAAACCTGGACCCTATACCCCAAACCCCAGCTGGTTACAACCAGCAAGAAACCTCAGGGCCAGAACCCTTAAGATCTGCGCCTTATACCCCTTAATACTGTTTAGGGTTACCTAAACCCGTAAACCTTTCGCCCCTAAAACCACTCCCATCTCACAAGCCAGGCCCTCCACCGCCAGAATTTCCGGTGGTGCGTGGATACTTCGCCGTGGGCGCAGCATCCCATCTGGCATGTAAGGGGCATTTCGCGGTTCAGGGTTTAGGACTTAGGGCTCGGGGTTTAGGGTTCAGTGTTCCCATGATACAAAGTAGGGTGTTTATGATGGTCTTTGGTGAGTCTATATAGGGCTCCTTAAGAGTATTGGTGAGCGCATACATGTTTGTCCAATTGGGGGAACTTAAACAAGCAACATGAGATATGTCCACCAAAAACCATGTAACCCGAATGTCTTATCTGTGATATAGCATCATGATAGAATCGAGTGACTATTCATTGTTAGGGGGCTTGGAGGAGGGGGGGAAATTTTAGAGGGAGGTGCTTAACAAGGGTTTTATGGACTTGAGGCCGAAAACAGGGTCTCATCTCAAGGTACTGCGCGCAGAGCTTAGGGCCAAGGAGTTAGAAGTTAATGTAACTAAATGAATACCACCAACTATTATGGTCCTAGGTTCCTTGCGTAATTATGCTATAGGGTACCTCAAATGGACTTTAAAATGATGTTGTTCAGTAATTACCCCATTGCATTAGTCACCGCGAGGGTTTAGGTCTGGGACTCTCCGGCATAGCTCAGCCCCCCTACACCAACAGTCCCAAGAAAAAATCCAAAGCCCTACACCTGATAATATTTGGTATACTTTGGCCCAGTCAAAGGAGGGTTTCATTATTCTGGACTGGCGCTCTGGGTGGCTGACCTAAAACAACCGCTCTTACAGGGACCCGCAGCACGTAGTTTAAAGAGGCCTGCGCCCTGTTGTCTGTCACCCAAACTCCAGTTACTTCAAGAAGCAAAAGGTGGGTGGAGGTGGCACTGAACCCAAACCCTGAATCCTAAACCCTAAACAGCCCAAAGATCTCTTGCGGTTTAGGGTTTAAGGAGTTTCAGGCTTCGGGTAAAGGGTTTAGGTTTCTCACCCCTGTAAGCGTTCATCATCTGCGGCTACCAAACCTGCACCTTCAAACCTAATACCGGATGCACAAGGTAGTAGAATCCCAAATCCTACATCGCGGTTTAGGGTTTGGTTTCCTCGATCCCCAAAGCCCTATATAAATCTTGCACGCCTTTAATCCGAAGTCAACATGTCACCGCTCAGGAATCTGGCACGCGGAAAACCCGTTTCGAATGCAAGGCAGTCGATTTCCCTTTGAAGATGGTTTCTTAATCAAAGATAGATGCGGTCTTGTGTGACTTTACGCGCTTTCTGCCCGAGCGATTTAAGATTCAGAGTTTCGGGAGTTGGGCTTAGGGACTTGCGTTTTGGGTTCAGGGCTTGGTGTATTTAGGGAGTATTCTCTGAAGAATTGGGGGAATGGACCATGGTAACCCTAAACCCCAAACCCAGACCCTAAAACCTAAACACGACTACTGCAGGAATCCTAAACCCTAAACCCAAGGCGCCACATAGTGACCTGCCGGCCTCAGCCCAACAGCATCAACACGAGCTGTCATTTTGAAAATAGTGACGCACTCCGAAAAGTCAATTGAGGGAATTTTCAGGCATGTAGCTACCAGGTGGGTACCCTTACATCAGGATTATATAAGCTTATAGGGGGACACTAGGGCTATATAAGGGCTACAGCTACGTGGGGCTTATATATGCGGAAACAACCACGTGAAACTTCCTTGGAATAAACCCCCGGCGCCGCCGCGCCACTTGCAATCAATGCCCCCGTTTCCTAAAATCAGGGGATCCCTAAACCCTAATCTAGCGTTGTTCATGTCCGTTTGATTCTTTCATGGCTTACCCTAAACCCTGAACCCGAGACCTTATGGCAGTTTCGATGCTCTTTCCCGTTTCCTCAGTTTGCTCACAACCAGGGGGTCAACACTACCCTAAACCCTAAGCACTAACCCCTAACTTAACACACCCTAAACCTCGCATGGCCATGTAAACCATTAGTTGTCATTTTATTTGCCATGTCATTTTCCACTCCCTACTTTCCTAGCACCTATAAATTAGGGTTTAGGCTTTAGGGTTTAGAACCTGAACCATAAACCCAAAACCCAATTTGTGTTTTTTTCATGCGCGTGTTCTTTGCCGCTTGCTTCTCCATTAATGTGGCTTCCATGTTCTTTTCCATTCTCAACCTTGTGCTCACCTTGGTTAGCTAGGAATGAAGGAATGGATCCTCACAGTAGTCCCTACATAACCCATTATAGTACTTTCTATTTCCTTTTCCATTCCTTCTAAACCCTAAACCCTTAATTAACCCATTGCAGTAGTTTCCATTTTCTTTTCCATTCCTTCATACCCTAAACCCTAAACCCCTGTGTAGCAGGAGGGCATATCCCTGGCTGGAAGCATGCGGAGCTCTGAGCTGCGAGCCAACATGCTGCCCGAGGCTCACTGTGGGTTGGAGGTTGAGTTCAGGGTTTTGTTCGTAGGCTTCTGCGTGTTGGGTTTCGGGTTCAAGGTTGAAGACAAAGGCTTTAGGGCTTAGGGCTTGGGACGTAGGATTGAGCATGTAAGCTTTAGGGCTTAAGCAGTGTTCGATGGGAAGCTTGTATGTGGCAGCTTGATATCACGTAAGTAAAGACCAGGGGCGGTGCTAACGGTGCTGTGGGTCCTTGTGTGGGCGGCTCGTCTGATAAGTTCGAGATGACTTTGAGGGTACAGAGCCTGATTTCAAGAAGTGTCGGAGTGAGCAACAGTAAGGAGGCAGAGATGACAAACGGCCGTGGCATATTATGTCGGCAGCCGCAGGACGTTTTGAAAGTACCAAGCGACAAGCAACAAGCATGAGGAGCAGCGGCGGCAACTGCGTGGCAGCACCCACAGCTACCCGCAGAGAAGTCAAGAATCAACAGTAAAGAATCATCAGCGTCGTAAACAGCAGCAGCCGCAACAGCGGCAGCAGAGGGGTCCGCAGCGGCAGCAGCGGTGGCATCATCGTCATCATCGTCATCGTCATCGTCGTCATCATCATTATATCATTGAGAACGGCAGCAGCAACTAAAAAGACAACAATGTCGACAACAGCAGCATCAGCACCATCGTCATCACAGAGTCATAGCGGTTTGCATCGTTGGTACCACAGCTGAGTAACACATACCGCAGCAGTAACAGCTGCACCATCAACACCAGAGCAGCGCACTGCTCGTAGCAAACAACTCAAGGAGCCAGGCAATGGACTCTACACAAGGGATCCTAAAGGTAGCTCATCATGGCTCATCCAAGTTCATTCTACACCCAACAAGAAGCCAGAGCCTGGATCTTTGCAAGTGCTCCTGGGCAGTAAGTTGAACACCACTCAATGTCAAAAGCCCATGTCTTCTCTAGGGGAGGAGGGTATTTCCTTAAACCCCTACACACCCCTAAACCCCAACCCCAAAACCCCTCACCCCTAAACCCCTAATCCCTGATCTCCTAAATCCCGAAACCCTCAGGGAAAAACCGTAAGCCGAAAGCACCAGGGCGTGGCGGCATCGGATAGGCGAGCCTTGGAGGCCGTGGCGATGGCATCCTTTACACTCTAGGTTAAGGGGGCAGGGTTAAGGATTCGGGTCTAGGGTTAAGGTTTAAGGCTTCCCCTGGAAGATTCCCAGGTGCGTTGGAGGCACAGAGCCCAACAAGCTAAGCCCTAAACCTTGGGTCGCCGTAGAGGTGTTCCATATGGGATTGAGGTTACGTCTCAACAGTACTTCCCACACCTTTACTCTACCCCAGACGACTCGCGTGCATGGCCCTAGCGAAAACCCTAAACCGTGAAAGCTAAACCCACATCCCTGAACCCTCAACCCTCGGCACCGTAGACCGTAAAGTGCCCTGAACCTTAACCCCAAACCTTAAAACCTTCATAAAACCATAGCCCAAATCCCAAACTCTACAACCCAAAGGGTTTTCGTAGACCCTGCCACAGGTGCTCCCCGAAGCCCTGAAGAACTTAGCCTTACGCCTAGCAGATGGGATGGCGGAGGCACGGGCTCTGTTTGAGATTGATGGAGTTTAGTGCTTAGGGTTTGGGTTGCTGGTTTAGGCTGTTGGGTTCAGATGAGGTGTTGGGCTGCGGGTGTGTTTCGTGCAGGGTCGCAGAAGCTATTGACAATATTATGGATTGGTTTCAGGCTTTGTTAAATAAGGGGCATAGTCGGGGGAGCATTGCAAGGGAAGATGAGGACAACACATAACTTGAAGGGTCTAGATTGGGATCTGCGATTTTGTCCCTTCAGGATTTGGGAGGAGCGGTTGAGAGGTTCTAGTCCGATAACTCAGGGAGCATTAAAAGTGGACATAGGCTTCCATCGGTAGCTGGACATGTTTCCGAACACATTCCCCATGTCCGCTGACTGAAGTTCATTTAGCCTTGGCGCCGTGCTTGGAGGCTAGAGCAATGACAGAGACCAAAGGGGATTACGGATCCGAGAGCACAGATTTCCCCCAATGATTTCTGGTCTTGAACCAGCCATGCGTTCTTGCAAACATTCTCAGCAGAGTGTCTGTGTGTGTGTGCAATAATCGCCTCCCCCTAATATTACCCCACCCCAATATTAGATGCAGGTTCCCGGTTCCCTTCCCTGGCACGACTCTTAAGGATTTGGGATCTCCTTCATTTCCTAGATTTGATAGTTTGTTCAAATGGTTTGTTGTTAAAGGAACTTGTGTAAAATCTGAATGCGATGTTAATTGGTTTTATTGCGATTTCAAATCGTTTTTGATTCGTTTCTAAGTTGATCCTGATTACATTCCACTTGAAGTTGCCCAGATTCGCATTAGACTACGGTAAGACGTCACATAGATTTTAATTGGTGTGATTGCAATTCTAAATTGGTTGAATAGTTGTATTTGCAGTCTAATTCGATTTCAATTGTGTTATTACGATGTTGGAGTTGATCTTCTTTTTTGTGTGTTTTTCGATCTCGTCGGTTTTATTCGATCTTAATTCCATCTCCATAAAGTCCTATTATGTACCCCCGTAATCTTCCGGTCCCACGAGAAATACCCCCCATTGAACATGAAATACGGGTCGGAATATATACATTTGGGGGGGCCGACGTTAGATATCTGGGGAAAGGGTCATTTAGAAAAAGTAGATAGGTAGATATTTATATATACATATATAAATAACACGAGTATATCTATATATACACATGTATATATATATGTGTGTATATATGTCATAGGATGGGAAGCCGTAGCAGGCAAGCATCAAGTAACAACGAGAAGTAGCAGGCCTTGTCATTGTTGTTTGGTTTTTGGAAGGCCGTTGATAGTAATAATCCTGCATAACTTGTGTACATTATAAGGCCATTTTTCCCGAGGCATACGGTGCCTACGGCCATGCAATGTTTACTTTCCGCCATACTGCATTCTTGCCACAGTTTGGATGTTTCCAGAGCCAACAGCCACTTTGTGCGGGGAGGGTCCACCCAAGAAAGGTTTTCTCAAAGAAAGATGTTTTCAGGGCGTATCCACGTATGTATACGGAATATGGAGAGTTTGGCAGGCATCCTTTCTCAGGGTTTGATACGATGGCTTTCAAAACTCCAGTGTTTCGCGAGCAAGAAGATTCCTTTTGCTTTGGCATGACATCCGTTTGTGTTTGCGCCGTGAGGTGGCACAAAGCCGTCGGTTGCTGTCGCCAGAGGAGCTGAGCCCCTTGGGGATAGTTCTCGGGGGCGTGCATTGCCTGAGACACCCTTTGAAAGACCTGTGGACTTATTCCTCTCCTCAACACCTCTCCATACGTGGGCACGATTCGCATGCTGTTTTCTCCGGTAGCTTCACCTGCTGCAAGTTGCCCGGCCCGCAAATGCATTCAGAACCCAAAAAGTTGGTTTTAGCCCCATGCACCCCGTCATTGACAATCCCCCCTGTGGGAGAAAACTGGGCCTGATTCCCAACGCTGTACCCAGCTATTCTTTTGTAAAAGGATTAGTCTCAGCTCTGAACCGAGGATCCTGGTTGAACCCCACCTTGTGCAAGAACTGATGACCCTAAACCCCAGACCCCAGACCCCTAAAGCCTAAGCCCCAACCTTTTGCCAACGCAGGATGCGGCCTTATTTGCGGGAGGCGGCGATGGCCTGGAAGCTTTTCGTGCCGCGGCTGTGAGGATGCAAAATGCGAAGTCCGAGGCTAGGTCTGAAACAAAATGCATACCCTCTAGCCGCCCAAGAAGTCGGAACTTTTCACATTCAGCAAACACAAATATGTCCTCCAATATGTGAGGTCTCGTATGTGGAATGTTTACTATGAAGGGTGTGTTTCATATCAACATGAGGGAAATATTCAGTACAAGCCTTCGCGAGTCTCGCTGAGTTTGCACATCTAAGCTCACGAATTGGTAAGCAAGCCTCGTGCTGGTTTCAATGGATGGATATGTCCAAAGATCACGGTCCCTTGCATGCGTCCTGAAATATCAGAAGCCGCTCCCACGAAACCCTAAACCCTAAACCTTAGCCTTGAATCCGGGACTCGGGCCGTAATGTGGGATTTTTCGAAGGTACCCCTGCAGTAACCTTAAGAGGGAGCCCTATCCTCCCCGTGCAGTCTGATACCAGGCTGCTGTTCAGGAACTTAGTTCAAGTTATTATAATGGGTATAGGGTTTAGAGTGTAGGGTTTAAGTTACTATTGGGAAACCATGTGACTTTCTCTATATATATATATACACATACATAGTAACTTGAATTAAGTTCCTTAACAGCAACCCAGTGGACTTCCTGCATACACCCGAAAATCCCTAAAGGTACCCCTATCTTACCTTTGGTTAGCTAGGAATGAAAGAATGGATCCTTATAGTAGTTCAGGGTTTTAGGGTTTAGGGTTTAGGGGTCCCTACATAACCCAGTATAGAAGTTTCCATTTTCTTTTCCATTCCCTCATTCCTAGCTGACCAAAGGTTAGCTTTAAGCTCTCAGGAATCTTTCGCTACCTGCCCTACGAGGGCACGAGGTGCCATGGATCCACCCAGCAGGTTTGCAAAGTTAGCTAGTAGGGCTGTATGGGTTTAGAGTTTAAAGATAATACCCGAAAAATGGAGAATCAAGTGAAAGGCAAAATGGCAAGTGGAATGGAAACACGTTTATACAGGGACTATATACCGAGGAATTTAGGGGCTAAACAATTACCAATATCATTTGGGGTATGTATTCTATGACATACTTCCACCAAGGATGTAGGGCCTCGATATTGGTAATTGACTTGCGGAATGGGTTCTTCAAAGGGGCAAGAAAGAGAAACTACGAAGGCAAAAGTGATAGGTCTAGGGGTTCTCCGGCCAGGTGTCAGGGAAGAGCACCAGCAGATGCAGAACTGCTGTGGAGTTCAGACCACACTGACTGGGGCTACTGGGCAGTTGGTTTTGAGAATGGAGTTCAGGGTTGAGGCAAGACCAGCCAATATACCCCGTTATACTATAGTAGTTTCCATTTCCTTTTCCACTATCCCTATATAACCCCATTATATACCCTACTATAATAGCCCAATATTTCCATCATCCCTATATACGGGTTCCGTAGCATATGTACCCAGCACAGGCCCAAGCAACGTCTACAACAGGCTCCAAAAACGTAAACTCTTGTGATGAGCCCCAGCGTGAGATACAAAGTGGGTTGCTGTTGAGGAACTTAAATTAAACTGAGGTACTCGAATAAGGAAACTACATTACTTATTGTATACCCATAGTATGCGAAGTTAGATTGAGTTCCTTAACCGCAACCCAGTGTAATGCGGCTGTGAAACTTCTCCTGAGGCAGTTCTGCATGGGATTTTCCCGCCATCACGTTCCCTTTCCGGGGTCTGCAGACTGAGCACGACATGAACTAGCAAGGCGACCCTTAGGGTTTCAGGGTTTCGGGTTTATAGACCCCTGAAGTAGATGGAATATGGCTTTGGGTATATTATAATAAGATCCCCATATACCTCATATTCTATCTACTTAAGGGGGACTGTAGGGGTAAAAAACTGAAATCATTGAACTTTCTGGTGGGTGCTGGCGAGCACGTCTTTCAGTTTCATTGTATCAGATGCAGTAAGCCAAACCCAAAAAGACCCCACTAGACCATGGTCCTTATTCAGACTTCCACGAAGGGTTTAGGGCTTAGGTTTTAGGTTTAGAGACTCCTTACTTTCGGAAACTTCCAAGCAAGTTTGTGAGGGGTTCTGCAACAACCGCCCGATCCTTCAGGTAGCTAAGCTTACTGGTGCTTCAGGGAGGATGGGGGGAATGGACCCGTATGGTAGTCCCTATATGAGCTACAGTCTAAACTCCTTAGAGGGGGTTATATAGGGGAATATTATAGGGGTCATTAAGGGGGATACTGAGAGTTTAGACTAGAACTCGTATAATCCCCATATATCTATACGCCATGAATAATCCCTCGATTCACTTCCCCTCCCCTTCAGGCCCTAAACCCTCAAACCCTAAACCCAGACCGCAAGAGTCGAGGCTCGCTAACCCTCATCGCACAGCCAGACGATGGACAGGGCGGTTTGGAGCTTTATCGCGGAGGCGGGGTTTAGGGTTTAGGGTGGGAGCTTGGGCCGGCGGCGGTTGAGGGCTTAGGGTTTGGGGCTGACGTTTACGAGTTGTATTCGGGGAACAAGATATAGTATATCAATGCAATATTTCGAACAAACACTGATGTACTAATATTATGGGGCTTGCAGGGGCGGCAGCTTATGAACAGGTTCTTCAATCTTAGTGATAGTAATATATTAATATTCTGATATTAGGACTTTCACAGGGCTTCGATAAACCCTAAACTGCGTGGAGTCCGGGAAGGCTCAGGACTGTTCCAAGTAAACCGCAGCTCATGCTCACGATTACTCGATAATGTAGTCACATTTCCTTGATGATGGACCCCACACTCACCAATAATGAAGACCCCCACTATGGTACCATGATATTGGGTTGAGTAGTCATTGCCAGGGGTTGAGGGGTATTGTTAGGGTGATGGGGTTAGGCACCTACATAATTGGTTACAATAAGGTTTGGGATATATGTTTCTACAATTACAGAAAGATTACAATGAAGTATTCATGTATATCCAGGCGCGCGCAGCCCTAAGCACTCATTTAATCCCCAAACCCTCAACCCTTGAACCCTAAAGCCGCAAACCCAAAACCCTAAACCCCTAACAGGTTTGCAGGCAGGGCTTGTCTGTAAGCGAGGATGACACCAACGTGTGATTTGCAATATACCCCAACATATTGCCACGCGGTTTGGGTTGAAGGTTTAAGGGTTTAGGGCTTATGGTTTTTAGGG
>CAJNIZ010005880.1:56230-74318 GCA_905231905.1 Symbiodinium pilosum | reverse complement strand
GGTTTAGAGTTTTTAGGGTTTAGGTTTAGGGTTTCGGGTAACTTCATATCCACCAGTGCGATGGCGTGCACAACATGGGTTACAGAGTTCTTGTACTGGCAGGTGCTCCCAACCTTCCTCCATAAACTACTTTAAGGGGGTTATATGGGGCGTTATGTAGGGGATTATATAGGGGACTATTACGGGGGTTTATTGAGGGGGATGCTAGGAGTTTATATTACGGCTCATTTTGGGACTGCAAGGCCGTAATATCCTCCAAGATATTATTATCCTGAATATGAAGGAAAGCTCACATCCTTTAGCCCTACCAACATAATTATGTGACCTACACCCTGGATGCCTTGTGCACATCGAAACCCTTAAGAAGAATCTGGAACAAGATCCTGAGATGTAGCACCGAGTATACCACAATGGAGCGCATGATGGGCTTCAACATCCTCCCAAAAAGGAGCCGTAAATCCTACTGCCAAGCCCTGAACCCAACACATACAGCCCGATCCCCATGTGAGAGTTTATTAAAACATCCTTCTGCTGTACTTTGTAAAAAGCAACAGACCGCTAGAGTCCCAAAGCGCTCTCCACCTTCTGGGCATTTTTCAAATTTGTTTGGGACCCTGAACCCTAAACCGCGGAGGCGAGTATCACCGGATCGCTCCTATGCCGGGGGCTTTGGTAGTCAACGGCGGAGCCCCGCGGCTGAACCTGAATCTCCGCTTCTGCGTTGCTGTCTAGGAACTTAAGCTACACAGTCACATGAGCTCTAGTCTGAACTCCTAGTATCCTCCTTACTCATCCCTGTAGCAGTCCCCGATCAAATCCTTTATATAACCCCTTCAAGGACTTTAGACAATAGCTCATATGTTGGGTTAAGAAATGGGTTCTCCTTAAACGTACATAGTCATATGTTGGGTTACGAAATGGGTCCCTAAACCTTACATAATCCTATTATAGTAGTTTCCATGGTATTTGCATTACCCCAATATTACCCGATATAACCCCTATATAATAAACGTGGTGAATGCACGCCAAGGACTGGCTCGAGCTCGTTTCGCACGGCGTCTTGCCGCGACCTGGCAGCATGCAACTTACTGGTTGTTAGGGGTTATATAGGGATAATGGAAAATAAAATGGAAACTACTATTTAGGGTTGAGGGGTTTTAGGGTTTAGGGTTTAGGGTTTTAGGGCTTAGGGTGAAGGGTTTTGGGTTTGGGCCTAGCAGTAGCAGGGAATGATAAGGCTGATGGAGCTTGTATAAGGCTATATATAGGGATTATGAAGGGTTATGCAGGGCTACACAGCGATTGTCAAGGGTTTTTGGGGGGCTATTTCGGGAACCTTATCCCCTAAACCTTAGCTGCATGGAGATGTTTTACCTTGTTTAGGCCCCACGATCTGAGGCAGGGCTTCAACAACCCCCAAAATGAGGACTCTATGACTACTCTGTGGCTCGCATAGGATCTTTAGTCCAGGAGTTGGGGTGGGCAAAATCTCCTAGTTGGGTTCGGCGCGCATTAGTTCAGGGTCTGGAGTGTCCTTCATAGCATAGCACCTTTTTTGGAAAAAGGGGGCAATCGCATGCCTTCCATCAACGTTTCCCAGAATTCTGCAAGCTTATGGAAAAGAAAATGGAAGCTAATCTAGGTTTTAGGGTTTTGGGTTTAGGGTTCCCGGACTGGATCAGACAATGGATGCTACCATATTATTGGGGATTCTAAAAGGGCTACTGTAGGTATCGATTCTTCCCTTCCCTACGAACAACCAGTAAGACTAGGCGGATTCCATGCTTACATCCTGCATTTTGTCAACATCAAGCATGATCTGACCACCCTAAACCCTAAACCTTAAACCCTAAACCGCGTAGAGGAAGCCATTGGGGGCTTCCAGTTGTCAGGCAGCTTCTCCCTTCCTGGATTTCCTGTGTCACGGTACCCATAGCAGGGTCCTGAATCTTGTTACTTTGCAGTATAGTAATTCCCGAGCGACCTCCAAAACCTCTTGCAGCACCCCTAACTGCAAGACCCACTAAAGTTGTCAGGGCACTGCTGAAAAGTTACTCAATCATTGTCCTTATGGTAGAGGGATGGCTGCATGTGAGTCCTCGAGCATGTTTCACAAAACCAAAAACCCAATGTCTGCAGTTATGCAAATTGTGATAGTACCCGAAGTCCGGGCCCCTAACCCAAACCCCTAGTAGTTTCCATGTTCTGTTCCATTCCTTCATGCTCTACCGACCCTATACCCTAAAGCCTCATCCCGCAGTTTCCATGCGTTTCTCCTTGATTGAGGTAACAGCCCTGAACAGATCCCGACATGCTAAACTCCTTTTTATACGGACCCCCAAAACGGTACCCTAATTTTGTGGACCCCGAGGATAATCCCCGCGTAATCCCAGCATAATCCCAGATAAGCCGATAAACGCGAATTAAACCTAAACAAAAGCTTGGGTTGCTGTTCAGGAAAACCAAAAATGAGCTACTATACTAAGGAAACCTCACTAGTTGCTGTATACCCAGATTAAGGTAACTAAAACCCTATAAACCCCACCTACCCATATCATGGTAACTCAAGTTCCTGAGCAGCAACCAAGAAGAGTGTAACCTGAGGTCGCCCCTCCACCGAGTAAGGCAGCCCCCTGGAGATGATACAGGTCGAACCGCATTTGTCACTTGGATCATGTAAGCCATAATCTAAACAGGTGATGTAGAGGATTATGTATTGGACTGCTATAGGGCTTATGAAACGGAATACTAGGAGTTCAGGCTCATGTGATTTAGGGTTCAGGGTGCAAGGTTTCAGGATTTAAGGTTTAGGGAACTTGGATTTGTAATGTTCGGCAGCCAGGTTTCGGGGTGTAGGATTTAAGCTTTGAGAGTTTTAGGGCGCGTTGAAGATGCTGTATATGAGGGGTATGTACATGAGGGGGAGGTCTCTCAACTATGAATTCCTGGAAGTCCCCCAAGTCTTCCTATTACATTTTGGCATTAGCTGGGCCCTCAAAGGCATGCGCTTAAAAGCCCCGAACAGGTATCGTTTCCATGCTCCATGTAGCAAGCTCCATCTAGGCCCCTTAGCTCCACACCCCAAACCCTAAACCCCAAACCTTCCTTCCAGTGGGCATTTGCGCCCAAGCCATGACTTGAGCAAACCCCCTGACGCCAACGAGGTGGCCTCCTGTAAAAGATCAAATGAGATATTGTCAATATTAGCCTTATGAAGGGACAATGAAGTCCCTCTTCTAGTTTAGTATAATCCTTAGTATCTTCCCTAATAAGGAATCCATGTCCATTAGTTTTCTGTGGAAATAGTGGCTGCAGCTCATATGAGCTGTAGTCTAAAGTCCTTAAATGGAGTTCTATTGGGGACTATATGGGATTCCTATTATAGGGCTGATTATGAGGAATACTCGGAGTTTAGATTATGGTTCATATGAACTGCAGTTAATCCTTCATACTAATTGTCAACACTCCCAATTCCTATAGTAAATATGTCCCCAATAATGTAAGGTCGCATATGGGAGGCGGAGTGGTGTGTAATATTAGTACGAATTCATGGGACTATACTGCTCACCCTAATATATGGGCCCCCACAAATTCAAGGGATTGTTTGGGGCTACTATGTCTTACTACTAGGCCTTGCCTTATTAGTTTGAGGGGTGTAAGTTGGGGGAGCCCATGGTAGCTCTATGAGTTTAGGGACTTTAAACCCAAGACTAAAAAGCCCAGGTACTATGGTTTATGGATTGGCGTATGTGCCAAGCTGCTGTTCCCTTGTACCTCCACCTTAAGCAAGGCATGCAAAGGATAGCTCTGAAGTCTGCGGCTTCAACACTCCCACTTCTGAGGCTCGCAAAGCAGTTCACTGTAGGTGTCTGGCAAATGGGGGCCCTCTATGTACCGCAAGACGGAAGCTTGAGCCATTTCCGTGCAGGTTTCTTTTCACCGGAGCTGGAAAGCGAACCCAAAGCAGTAAGCCATAAACCGTGAGCCGTAAATTCGGACGCAAGCCTGCAACCCTAAACCCTAACTACCCACACCTGAAACCCCATTCCTACATTAGACCCACAAGACCTTGAGGTGTAGGATGTCATGTTATAAAGTTTTCTAGTGTAGGTTGCGAAAAATGAAGGCCTTGTGGGTCTAAAGTAACCTACATCCAATCCAGGTCTACTTCCACTACCCTGCAGGCGCTGCACCTCTCAGGCTCCTTCTGCCGCACATACAAGTTGATTTAGGGTGTTCCCAAAATAAGGGGTACCCTTTTGAAGGTCCCCATGATAAGGACTCTAGTATTTTGGGGTCTTGGGGTACCCCTATTTTGGGAAACTACCATTTAGTGAGTAGTATTTTATTTGGGGGGTATTATGGTACCCAATATAGAGTAAGATCATATCCTCCTTTTGAGGTATGGTATCTTATATAAGGAAAATAATCTTACTGGTTTTACCCAACAAAAACCACTACTCAAGTTGCTTTAGGGTGTAGAATTTAGGGATCAAGATTTAGGGCTGATTATGGCTCAGGATATGCAAGGTGGCAGTACTCAGCCTTCCCCTTGTTGGTGCCTTGGGGTACCCAAAGTTTTCTATTTTGACTAGCCCCCAGATCATGTCAACCAAGCCGTAAGAGGCAAATCTCAGCACTGAGACCCTTCTCTTGTTCTTTGTTCAAAAAGGCGTTGTTTGCTTAATCCCCAAATCCTAACCCCAAACCCCAAACCCGGAGCCTCGCGCTCCAGCTCTCGAAGTATCCCCAAACCCTAGCCCAAGCCCTACACCTCAAGCCCTAACCTGCATCCCACCCAGGGGCAGGGAGGTGCTACGCCACGTTTGGATGAGAGCCTGCATTTCTTGGTAAAGCAAGTCGAGTCTGGAGCAAACCGCTGATGGCCCCTGGCTTGCGCATGGGCAAAGTTAAACGTGATCCAAGACCCACACATCTCTCCACAAACGTATCCTTGTCAGACGCAACCTGTATGTTCAGGCTTTGTCCGGAGCACCGCCTTTGACTAGGCCCTGTATCGCAGCTGTGGGCATTTGGTCGATACTACAAGGGTGGCTCTGATCGATGAAGCCATGTCAACACGCCAAAGCTCCAACTCAAAGGATGCCCGCCCACAGGCATTGAACAACTGCGTTGCTGTTAAGGAACTTAAATGAAGTTACCATAATGGGCATATATAGTAAATAATAGGGTTTCCCCAACATAGTAACTTAATTTAAGTTCCTTAGCAGCAACCGAGTTGAACAAGAGACCTCTCAGAGCGTCCCCCCCAAGAAAGTTGGCATAAGTTCCAAGCTGAGCCGTGCTCTGTGCAGAGGAAGCCATCAGGACGTTTCAGCCCATAGGTGAGCACCAAGGGGCCCTGCCCGAGTGCTGGGAAGGTGCTGTTTCCTGGGCTTTGCCTTCACGGCTTCGAGCAGGCCCTGTCCTAATGAGAATCTACGTTTTGTCTCCAGACTTGTGGAACGATTTTCGGTTGGACTCAAGCGCCTCCCCATGGGGTCGTGTACAATCGCCTGGCCTGGCTCCAGACATTTCGTCATCTTGAGAAACGCAGTTCACCTGGCCCCGCCCGAGGACGCCTTTACGTCATTCCCAAGTCAGTGGCGCACAACAACTCTGTGGAGATAGTCGGGTCGCAGCATTAGGGACACCCTGAGACCCAAACCCTGTACCCCGAACCCCGCACCTCAAGCTCCAAATCCTAAACCCTAAATTTCAACCCTAGACCTCAAACCTCAAAACCTAAATCCTAAGCCCCGAACCCTATAGAGGCCCCGGGATGTGACAGCAGCTGCTGATCGGCGGAGCCGGGCGGAGCGCCCGCCAGGCTTGCTGCTTTCTGCGAAAACTTGACTACAAAGTTCATGGGTTGTGTGGGTTTTCCCAAAATTATCGGTACCATTTTGGGGTTTATAGGGGTTCTATAGAATAATAAGGACTCGAGTAGCTTGGGGTCTATATTATGAGGATATACAGCTATACATCCTACATCGGGTCAGAGCTACACTTATCGTGACTTTCGCCGCATCTGTTACTACCCATGAACGGAACAAGTAGCAGGGGATCAGTGAAGGCCCCCTGTAACGGGAAAAGAACTCCTTATCATGTTTCCTGTTAATGAACAGGGCAAGGAAGATTTTGGGGTTTTAGCAGCTTGCCGTACAACCCCCAAGACTTGAATTCGAGAATGCAGCTCAGGGTCAGTTAGAACTTTAATGCCAAGTCAGGAACATGCCTTAAGTGAGGAGTGTTGGCTTCTTTAAGTCCCGTGACACCCTGACCCCGGAAAGTGTAGGTACAGCAAACAAGTCAGGTAAGACAGCAGTTGCCAAAGAGGCATTGAGGCATTGTAGAAGGAATACGAGCTTTCCAGCATACCTTGAAGATGGGCGTCCTTTTCTGGTGGGGTTTGCAAGTTCGGCAGCTTCACCTGGAGAATCTCAATTCCAGGTACGCCAGTCACAGGGGTGCAGATTGATGTTTAGCAAGCCAAGCGAAAAGAGCATGGGATTTTTGGTCACGCGGGAGGACATCAGTTTCGAATCATGCTGTCATTGAGAGTTCACCTTTTGTTCCCGAGGGCTTGGCAGGATGAAGCTACAGGCTTGACTCTGAACCCTAAACCCCAGTTCTACCAGCGGGTAGACAGCTTGGACCTAGACCCAAAACCCTAATTCACAATGCTGCCGAGCATTTGCTTAAGGGTTTAGGGTTTAGGGTTGCTTAGGATGCCAGAGATCAATCCAGTGACATGGACGTTTCTCAAATTTCCCTTTGAAAATCCTTGACGGAGATCCTGTAACCTTCTCATATCATATCTCGGCCTTAAGAAACCCCCACATACTCCAGAGATTCTGTTGAACGCTTCAGGGGACCCAATGTTGGGAAGCTGTCACTTCAGCTATTGGCCAAGCTTGCAACCAAGGAAACCGTTATACCCCCAACGTATGCCATGGTCGATTAAAGGGCACCCTTCTACTAGGGCGCCTAAGAGACGGGGTGCCCAAAAAGGACAATCAATCCCTATCTAGGAGCACTTTTCATGACTCGTCGTATGTTTCGGTCTCCATCCCAGCATGTTCATTAACTACCTGAAGTGGTCGAGTCTGGAAATTGTCCCCAAAATGCGACTTCCTTGGTTGAACCTTCGCACTGAGAATGCTAGTATTTCATAGTGTATGAATGAACTTCTCTTGGAAGATGCAATTGCGTAGCACCCAACTCTCGTCCAGTTAGAAGAGGAGTAATCGCAAACCTAGCACCCCAAACCGAAAATCACCATGTGGAAGAGTCTTTCATGTTGTCATTGAGGTTAGCAAAATTCCCCTCACTAGAGGAAATGGTCCCTTCGAGAGGCTTTTCCTTCAACACGCTGACAAATGGCTTGGAGCATATCTCGGAGGCCTCTGCTTGAGCGGATTCAAACGAAGAACCATCAGAAAGAAATTTCCCCAAAGTAGGTGTCCGTGTTTTTTGGGTTCTGAGAATTTATCAGTATTCTTTGGCGGTTTGGAGGATGTCCCCAGTTGCTAAAGGCTGCCTTTGGGGCCTGTGCCTGGGTTCTAGTCCGGTGTTGGTCGGGTGGTGTATACCTAGAAGCTGGCAATACTTGGTTTTCTTTTGATTCCTGGAAAACCTCAGATTTCTTCGACTTATCCTGCAACGCACTTGTGAGAGCACCGCACGAGAAAAATTGATGTTGAAGCTTCTCCCAAGTCCAGTTCCATGAGCATGCCAGTTGCAAACATGCCAGCAACAAGTGTCACCATTTGAGCCATAGTCTAAACTGCTTAAAAGGGGGTTTACATCGGGGATTATGTTGGGAATTAGTATGGGGGCTACTAAGGGGGATACTAGGAGTTTATATTATAGCTCACATGCGAATCCCCTCCCACCTTGATCCCGAAACCCTCGCCTACCAGTAATGTGGAGACCTAAACTAACACTTGAAGCCTATAGTCCCCCAAAAGTAGATAAGATATGTCTTTGGTTATAGTATAGTAAGATCCCATATACCCCATAGTCTATCTACTAAAGGGGGACTATAGGCTAGACACCTCCTGGCTTGTGCCAGGCTTTCAAATGCCGGGAACCCTGCCTCAAATCCTTGACCAAACTCTTTAAAGATAGGTTCTTATCCCTCTCTAATCCTACCGTAGGTAGGAGAAAGGTTCAAGCTGTAACCAGGTTGTAAGCTATGTCCCCCATGCGTTACACTTTCCAGATAACATTAGTGTTTCGTAGTATACTTGCCCTACACCTTGGGTACTGCCCCCACTCAGTAACAGTTGGAAAGTAGTTATAGTATGGTTATATATAGCCTTTATTAGGACCCCTAATATAGATTGCTACTGGGTGGGGGCAGTACCCAACCTAAACCCTAAGCCCCTAAACCCTAAACCCCTAAACCCCTAAACCTCTAAGCCCCTTAACTCCTAAAGTCTATAGCTCTCCTACCAGGCCCTGACCTTCAAGTCCCACCTGCAACAGAAGTGGCTGGGCGTGCGCTCGGCTCCAGCTCCTTCTACGGAGCTGTAGTCGTGGGTTCCCCTCGGGATAATTAGGCATCATGAAGATTAGCTAAAGGGAAGCTGGGGAGGATAGTATATGGGGGGGGATTGGGGAACCCATGATATAGAGGAGCAAACGACGCGGCAAAAAAGGCGAAAAGAGCGTCGCTTAAAGGCTTTCACGGGCTAGTACGGTTGCTTGAAACCCTAAACCCTAGACCCTAAACCCTGTAGCTGGGATGAAAAGGAGTAGAGGCAGTGGCCACGGACCTTGAGGTTGCATGAGCAGGCTGGAAACAGTCCAAGTTGGATGGGTACAAAGGCTTTGAGACGCATCCTAAGCCCTAACCCTACATACCCCTATAGATCCCTTTAGTGGGGGCCTAATCCCAAGTACCTAATTTGTTCTCGTTACCTGGGATCCATGGAAGGAAGCTCTGGAAGCCATAGTCCGCCTTAAGTAGATAGAATACGGAAGTGACCAATAGCAGAATACGATCCATATATACCCCAGATTTTATCTACTTAAGGGGGATTATATCATACCATCATATACCATGTACTATGATATACTATAATAGATTATAATGTCCTCGAATATATTATGAGCCATCCTCTGAGTCCTGAAATTAGAGATGAGCATGGTGCCGCAAGAGCTTTCCGAATTTCGATTACAAGGCATATGACCAGGCCATTTATAGCGACCTCACCCGACCTCGCCCTCAATGGTGGTTCATATAAAGAACATATAGGGAACAGCACCAAAATGGCCTTAAATTGAGGCTTGATATTACTGATATGATTGTAGCCTAACTAAGGAGTCAAAGCGCGGCGTCATCTGAGGTGCGACAAACCTGACTGCGCAGTCACGAAGTAGCAAAGGTGCGGTCCCAAGCTGCCACGTGGTTTTTGGTTTAGGGCTTCAAGGATGTGAGCCTGATCGGGTCCATGTTGGGGTCCTGCTTGTTTTGGGAAGCTACCAAATAACATTTGGGTGGTGCTAGACTGCTTGACATCAGGGGTGCGCTTTTGGAGGGTAACTATCTGTAACCAGAATAAACGTGATAATGCCTTTGGGGTTCAAAAAGGAGTCCTCCTACGGATGGACACTCCCAGCTGTATCCCTGCAATGGTGATGACTGGGACTGTTGTTTTTAGAAAGCCCAAAATCCCTTGATTCAAGAACATACCCTGAACCCTATTCAGGGTTCCTAATTAAGGGATATTGGGCTTTCTGGGTCACTAAGGGAGGGATTGACATGAGAATTAGTTCCTAAGATTTTTGTGGTCGTGTCATTTTGAAATTCGGTTTGCTAACGCTACCGGGGTTTTGTGGGTTGGCCAAAGGTACGGTTGACAATCAAGCTTACACTGTCAATGCGGCTCGAACGCATGTAATCTTAGGAAGAGAGATGGAGAGTACCTCCGGCCTCATAAGGTTCTTGGCAGCAGTCCCAGAATATGCGAAAGTTGACGCTAGGGCCATTCAGGTCTTTTCGGGGAGTATAAGCGCACAGCCCTCCTCCTGACAATCCTTACCCCACCCCGAAGTAACCTGGAACTCGAGAAGGGGCCCTACAAAGCATAAGGACTCCAGTCCTTTTAGCGGGATGAGTACATTTCCCGCAAAAAGCTAAGACAAAACGGCCCCTGAGGTGCATACGCCGCACGGCATGGCTACCGGCGGCTGGGCTTCAAGGAAGTATGTCCCCAATTTTAATGTCAGAAAACTGTAACAATCATCAAAATCCATACATGATGGGGTTTTAGGTAAAGGGTTTAGGAGATATAGAGGCAATCTTGTAGTATGCTGTCATCTTTTTCTACTAGCCTTGTACTTGAAGCATCATCCAGAATAGGAGCCCCTGGACAGAGCTTGCTAATCCCGGCTCCAGCGCTGACTTACTGGTGCTTAGTATTGATAAGGTAGCATAATCCATATAATCCCTACATAACCCCTGTAAAAATCTATTCCCTTAGTCCCTGCTAACCCCCAGTAAGGTTAACCCTAGACCCTCAACCCTAAACATAGTTGAGATCCAAGGTTGATGCATGTGGAGGAGCCGTACGTCACACAGGCTGTCCTGCACAGAGCAATGTAGGGTGTAAAGTTGAGGGAACAAGAACAACTCATGTAATTACCATTTATGGGAGGAGGGGGGATTAACACTTTAAACCTGAGATTCAACAAGAAACCCTAACCCCTGCATGACCCCCAGGAACTTCTACGCTAAATTCTTAACAGTTTGTATGCTTGCCCTAAACCTTCAACCCCAAAATCCTGGATCCTTTACCCTGACATCCCACACTATAGGGCTTTTCAGCTCTTCCTTGTAGGCCCATCCCTGGATGAATAAGCTCATCGCCATTCAGCAAAACCTGGAGGCTGGATAGGGTTTGAGGTTTAGGAGGGATAATGGAAAATAGATGGAAACTATTATGTTATATGAGCCATTGTCTAAACTCTTTAAAGGGGGTATATAGGGGATTATATAGGGGACTACTATAGGGGTTATTAAGGGGGATACTAGGAGTTTAGACAATGGCTCATATGGTTACATAGGGTTTGTATAGGGGTATTATCATGAGGTTTAGGGCTTAGGGTTTAGGCTTGGCTGAAATATTGCACCACTTCATAGATTAAAGCTATCATTCCTAGGTAAAATGTGGGGCACGGTCTCCTCCGGCCGGTTTAGGGTTTGGGGTGGTTTAGGGTGCAGGGTTTTGGGTTTTGGGTGGTCTGGGGTGGTGCCAGAGGAAATAGGATGGGAGGATGTTGACCTCAGCAAGCCCTCCATCATAGCTGATGTGAGAGCTGCGTTTTGGCTTGCTAGGCCCTAAACCCTGAACCCTAAATCCTAAACCCTTGCCCTAAAGCTTCATGAAAGGCATTTGACTGGCTCTTCTGGGTGGACTGCGACCTCTTCTTCATGAACCCGAAGCCGGGTTCCCATCATTTCTGGTGTCGGTGAAGCGGTTTAGGGGCTAGGGGTTTAGGGTTTAGGGGTTTAGGGGATGGGGTTTAGGTTTTTTTTGAGTCAGGGCTTGGAGGGATTGGGATTGCACAGGCGGCTGCTACTGTCCTTAAAGGGGCCTTATTAAGGGGGTTCTTATAACTCCTACAACCCATTGTGGTAACAGTTACTGTAAAGGGGAATGACCCCCACTGCTGGATTATAAGGATCGTATGTTGACATTTTCTTGTGTCCTGTCAGGTCTTGAGGCAAGGTGCTAGGCCTTCGGTGTGGTCAAATGCGAACCTTAGAAATTTAGGTTTTTCCGTCGCTTTAGGCCCGAGCCATTTCTGTAAAGTCAGTAAGGTTCGCGTGCCTGTCAACGTACTACGAACCCAACTCATGCCAGTTTTGGAAACAGTCCACTTTGTCAATGCGCAGCTGCTGTACGGTGGGCAGCAACTCAGTGCTGAGATGCAGTGGTTGACTATCTGGGTCATTGTTGAATCTCCCATTTTCCTTTTCTGTTATATTAACACCCAATAAAGAGCACACTTTGACAGTTTTGGTAGTATCTCAATGTGAACCAGATATGGGGACCGTGGTGATGATTGGGTTGTTCCTTGGTGTAGGTTCAGCATTCTTGGTGGAGCAGCTTATGTGATCGCCTATGCTGACATTATGTGGCTTGCACGAGGGCATGTCGAAGTGCTCTTATTTAAGATCAGCAACAAGGCTCAGCTGGCGTTGAGCGAGATGATGGAGATAGGGTTCCTCGGCCTGTGGAGCGCCATTTCTGTCACATTTTGTTCGTAGATTCATGCACCATCGCAACAGGATGGCTTTCAACCAGCCCTCCTCAGTTGAAAGGCTCTTGGCCCATGACGTCCATCAAACGCTGGACTTGCCAATCCAGCTCCCACAGCACGGTCCGCAATGGAGAAGCTCCAAGTCCAGCCATGCCTTGATGTTGAAGCCTGCGTATCAGCAATCAGTGGAGACGCCCACAGCCAGCAACGCCCACAGAGAGTTTTCCCTGACGCAAAATCCTGGAACGGCTCTCCCTTCGAGTGGTTGAGCCCTTGCGGCAAGGACACAGGATTCACTTTCGCCACAAGGCAAGGCGGCCTTGAGCAAAGAAATCTATCCTGGTTTGCGGGACTTCTCAGGCGTTGCTCGGCGCCCTTGTCCAAACTGTGGGACGTTGTGTTTCGGTGGTCAATGCCAGCATTGCCATCTCAGGTGAGAACGTGCTTGTCCCAACTGTGGTCGCTTGTGCCTGGGAAACCAATGTCGGGAATGTCATGAAAGGAGATCACATGCTTGCCCGAAATGTGGTCGCCCGTGCATAGGCAGTCAATGTGTGCTCTGTCATGAGCGCCAGGCACATTCATGTTGCAGGTGCGTCAGGTCTTGCGTTAGAAGTCAATGCAAGGCATGTCACCTTGCGGAAGCACATCGATGTCCTAATTGTGGAAAGTCATGTATTGGTGGCCAGTGCCATGAATGTCATATACAACAGTCAACAGCCTCATCCTTGTCCTAAATGTGGGAATCTCTGCGTTGGAGGGCAATGCCGTGATTGCCATCTCAGGCGATTCGGGTGATGCACTCGACTGACGATGATCGATGGGATTGGGTGTTTTGCGTAAACGCATGCTGATTCATGCGGCTGGTTACGACAGTACGCTGTGTTGCTCAAGTTCGTAAGGACCACTTGAGGTCACATGTTGTGACGGGATTCGCGTGCATGTGACTGTCTGGAATGAGCATTTCACTATGAAGTGATGGAGATCATGGGCTAATGGAAAGAAAATGGAAACTACTATAATGGGTTGGCTCTGAATCTAGCAGCCTGAGCAGTTAGTGCTCAGCATGATCCCCGTATCTTCGATGAGACTCTCTCTGTATGTCTATATAAATAGCAGTTGGTACCCCAAAAGATTATTCTGGACTGTTTGAACTGCGCGGCCGCCAGAAGCAAGAGCAGGTGTACTGCACGGCACAAAATGGTACTGTAGCACAATAAGATTTTCCAAAGCAAGCGCTCTTGCTGACGTCATTCCACTATACGAGCTACTTGCAGGGGTTTGGGTCCCAGATTGAAAAAAGTCCTATGGGAGCCCTAAACTCTCAAGCTTTAACCGTGCTTTCCACCCAGCCATTCAGACCGCTTTCAGGAAGACTGTCGACTCGCTGATTCAGGCAGCTCTGGAGAGGACAGTGCATGTAAGGATTTACGGGGATATATCCAGCTTGCTGGGTTCCACTACTACCTTTTGAAGGGGATGCAGGAGTTATACGGGGATTTAGAGGGTTTAGACTCAGATAGAGACGCAATCAGAATTACTGTTTAGGGCCTAGGGTTCCCTACCCACGCCCCAAAAGGACAGGTCCCGCATCCGGCTCTTAAGACATGAAACCTTACATGCAAGGCTTAAATGCTTGGGTTATAGATTAGGAGGAACTCCCCATCCTGTAATAAAGATGTAATAGGAATATAAGAGGCCCTAATATAATCCTCATCTGGCCGGGGGGGGTGGGCGGGAGGGTGGGGCTCGGGGGGTGGGGGGTTTGGGGGGCGGGGGCCCTCCCTAAGTTATAGAAGGATTTGTGGTTTCTAGAGTTTGAGAGACTGTCAAAATCACGATCATGTCTTTGGGGGACGCGGGAATCGGGACGGTAGCAAGGCTTTAGTTGAAGGCACGTTGGTGCGCTTTGCTGCTAGGAGCCCAGAGGCATCGCTACTCATCGCTGAAGATGGAATGATGCAGTGCTCCCAGGATTTGTAGCGTTCAATGGCTGTTTTAGGTTAAGGCTTGAGGCTCAATGGCAAAGGTTGCAATTTATGTGAGTTGTTAAACAGCATGGTTCGTTTCTGTGTATCCATTGCTACCCAAAAAGATGGCCACAACTGTTGATTTCGGGGTTTGAAGGTTCGAGTTTCATTTTCAGGGGCACTGGAAACCTCAAGGTGCAACTTTGATCCACATTTTGTTGGTCCTATCTTTGCAGGCCATGCCTACTCCATTGACCTAGCGAAAATAAGGAAACCCGAAATCGTAGGTTGAGGGTGTAGGGCCCCAAGTACTTAGTGTTTAGGGTCCCATTTCGCCGTGACATGCAAGCCTCACAAGCAAACAGCATTCTAAGCCTTCAGCAGAGACAATCTGGCTCAAGCAAGCCCTCGCGCGCTGCAAGTCGGATTTTCCCTAAACCCTAAACCCTAACCCGAAACCCTTTTTCAGGAAGCATTCTACCCCACACTAACCTTCAACGTTTCTCAGGTTGATATGGGACCTCCCTTCCCCTAAAACCCAAAGTTGCTGTTTCGGATTATTGGGGCCCACATAAAGGCTCGCAGGGCTATGGGTTCCATTGGGGGTTGTTGGGGATTGGGGTTTACCTTAAGCCCGAAGCCCGAACCCTTTCGGGAGCTTTTATGAAGGAGTGCCCATATCAGCTCTGCGAGCATTTGCCCAGAATCTCCACCGGAAACAAGCTCCTCAGATGAGGGGCTTCAGGGTTTGGAGTTCAGGGTTTAGGGTATAAGGTTTAGGATTTGGAACACCTTTTGCGGGCCCTTATAACAAGGATATGATAAATGGGTGGGTAACGAAGGGAGAGGTAGATCCCTAGATCCCTGGAGGGGCACGGCAAAGTACACAGTCTTGGTTATACCAACTTGTGGATGCTACTCTTCCGATCCTCCGAAACCCTATCACCTACGCCCCTGAACCCTAAACCCTAAACGCCTAAACCCCAAACCCCTAAGCTCTACAGCAAGGTTGAATAGCGGCTCATTCCTTCTTCGCCACAATGATTGGGGCAAGGCCTGTTTTCTATAGGGGTTTAGGGTTTAGGGTGGGGGCTTATAGGATTGATGGACATTGAAGATGGCCCCCAATAGTGGAGAATGAATCTGAATCCTGGGAAGACTGCGGCGCATCAGGCCACGCTAAGTTGCCACAGGGTTCTGAGCTCCCCTAAACCCTATGGTAGAAGATGTGCTACCTAACTCCTAGGCCCTCAGCTGTCAGGACTTTCTGGCCCGAACCGCAGGGAGCTCAGACTTGGGAGTCTGTCAGAACAATTTGGTTTAGGGTTTGGGGTCTAGGCCAATATTTAACATGATTATATCCTCCTTTTGGGTAAAATATTCTAGAAGAGGAAAATCATCTGACTAGGTTCAATGACAAAAAAATACTACTCAACTGGAGGTTTCTCAAAAGGATCCCAGGAGAAATTGAAAGGGACAAACCCTCCAGTCTGCTGGTAATTTGATATAACCCCCCAAAACCCTGAAACCTTACGTAATCCCCACATGTCCATAGGGCACGGTTACTACCTTAGGGTTATTTCGGGATTATGTAGGATTGGAAAGGAAATGGAAGCCATTATTTCGGGCTTAGGGCTTGTATTCGTCTTGGCAACATACTGGGCTGCTGTTCGGGAACTTGAACTGAAATGCGGCGTTAGGGAATCCTAGATAAACTAGTAATCTTGTTGCATAGTAGCAACTCAGCACGCCTAAACCCTAAGCCCTTATGTAAATGGTAGTTTCCCAAAATAGGGGGACCCCAATATAGATCCCAATATACTATAATCCTTATTATGGGGACCCCAAAAAGGTACCCCTAATTTTGGGAAAGCCCCAAATCCCAAACCCTAAGCATAGTCACCACTCCAGCCTCGGCGAGAAAAACCTGAAGCCCTTGTCACACGGTTTAGGAATTAGGGTTTGGGGTTAAGGGTTTAGGACTTAGGATTTAGGGCTTTAGGATTTGGGGTTTAGGGTTTAGGACTTAGGATTTAGGGCTTGATTTCTTGGGAAGCCGTGTGGAAGCTGGATGCCATCTTCATGGTAAGTTGTCAACATAGTGTTCCGCTTTTGGTCCCTTGATAATACCGCCCAGGGAAACCAGTTTCTTCTGAGGGGTTGCAGGACCCACCTGAATGCAACCCAGCATTCGCATAGGAGGTCTGCAATGATTTTGCCAGCTCATACATTGCATCCTTTGGCACAAGCGCTACATCTAGCATCCAAGCTCCCAACCCGAACCAAAGTACCTAAGCCGTCGGCGCTTCGGCAGAAATAGGGAGACAGTTCATACACCTCAATTTTGTGTAATCCTTATTATCGGTACCCCTAAAAGGGGACCCCTGATTTTGGGCAACCCCATTTAGCACCTTCCTCGCCATGGCTCGCGCTGCCGCTGTGCTTTTGCTTGGTCTGTGCTCTGCACGCGGAGTTTCCCAGCAAGAGAAATCAGGGTGTCCAGGGACCAGCTCTTAAAGGGGATATAAATGGATGTATAGGGGGACTAAGGAGACATGTAGGGCTTAAGGTTTCCAAAAGTCGGGGATCCCTTCATGTGCGGTCCCTGTAACAAGGATTATTGCATTTTGTGGTTTGTAGGGAGACTTCATGTTGGAAATACCCCAGTGACCACTCGTACGTAGTTCACTGAGTCTGCATCAACGCATGCCTTCCTAAGCCCAGCGATTTTGTTCTAAGGCCGTATTGTTACGGTTCAGGGGTTTAGGCCTTAGGGTTCAGCTCAGACATCCGCAGATCAACCAGTCTTTATATACGTCGAAAAGGGGCCCTCCGCCAAAAAAGATCCGGCATTCTTAGACTCCGCCCGTGCCTGCTTCGCTTGCAGCTAGTCTTGCAGCTAGTCAGGGAAAGCCCAAGTTGTAACCATGACTCATAGTATCTTAGAATCTCTTATAACTGCTAACGTAGATAACACTAGAGTTTCCTTACAAAGCTACCGAGGTTTAAAAAATTCGGTACTCCTTAAAACGGCAATCCTTAGGGAATTCCAAACAAGGACCCTCATAATCGCTTTGTAATGCCTATAGTCGTCTTAGGGTTTAGGGTTTAGGGTTTAGGGCTTGGGGTTACTATGGGCACCATTGGATTTGTGTATCCCAACTTCAGGCTCTGCCAGCGTCCCAGGCGAGTTAGATGAGGGAGTTTCTCAAAAATTGCGGATGCTTAGGGACCCTGAGGCCATGTAGGGATTATGAGCGGATTAGGGGGGCGGGGGTCTTTAAAAGTGAATATACACAACGATTTGTTTTGACAAACTCTGGAGGAGCCCTGGAATGTTCAGGAGGCTTTCATGGAAGTGTACTGGTCCCAATTGAGCTGTCAATAGAGAGTGCCTTGATAAACTTGAATGTCGACATGCCACGGATTGCTTCATCTTGTATGCCAAAACAGCAGGTTCATTTGTACTTTGGGCCGTTGGCTGATGGACATTTTGGTTCCATTCAACAATGCCCAGAACTCCTGCGCCATATGAAGATTGTAAGTCTAGATCCGGCCTACAGCACAATACCACTAATGGATGGTATTCCTAAACCCTGAACCCCGCTACGCCCCCTCGTCTAGCCGGGTCTGCGAAAGGTTCGAGTGTATGCAAGGCACAAAAATACTAAGAATTTCCATACGAAATGCGTTTAGGGGAGCCCGAAAGAGGCTTTATCCCAGGTCATTTTTTCTGGAAAAAAGCGACCCAACATAAAACAGCTGCCAGGGATAAACACCTGAAGGGCACCAGCAGGATTGCGCATGATGAGGGGGTCCATGCCCTTTGACTGGACCTGTTA
>CAJNIZ010005880.1:34205-48540 GCA_905231905.1 Symbiodinium pilosum | reverse complement strand
CTAATATAACCCTAATATAACCCATTTAGAACTACCCCTGAGCTTTGAATGGATGGTTCTGAGTTGGGTTCTTGACCCGCTTTGGCTTTGCACTACAATAAGTTATATAGGGGCTAGGGTTTAGGGTTATATTGAGGTTATATTGGGATAATGGAAAAGAAAATGGAAACTACTATTTAGGGTTTAGGGTTATTAAGCATCATTCTGATTATGGTTTTGTCGACAATACTGCAGAAGCTGGTGAGGATGATTAATTTTGGACCATTTTTCAGTCTCTTGATGACATGCTTCGTGTGTTTCTGCGACCCCAGGAAGGGCTTACACTCTGGGGCGCTAGATTCTACCATGGCAGGACATGTACAAGCGATACCACGACGAGCGACACTGCCCTGTTTGACATAACCTCCTCTGATGCTTAGCAATTGCTTCGTCGACTGCAGTCAGCATTGCAATCACTTTATGTGTGCTGCAGCTGCTTATCAGCGCGAGCCCTTCTGAGCTCCTTGCATCACCTGCACTCGTACGCAATGTATGGATTTATGAATTTTCTTCTTTGGGTGAGAAAACAAAGAGGTCTAGGATTTGAAGTTTCCCAGTACAAAAGTCTTTCTTGACGCTCCATACTGCGGACTAGAAGATTCTGAAAAAATCATGGTAACCCTAAATTTGGGAAACCCCCATATCACTACAGCTCTGGGTGTTGCCATGATTCGACCTTGTCATTTTTATTTTGACAGGTCTTTGCGAAGGTTCTGAACGCTCCTTCGGCACAGCTGACGCAAAATATGAAAGCAATCTGCCACGCATTCTTCGGATATCCGTCCAAGAAATTATTCATTACAAGCATTGTTTGCTTGGAAACAGACAACTTATGGAGGAAGAGATGGGACCTCTAATCAAGATCTGTCCGATCTGAATCGATAGAATTCACCATAATCAACCAGGCGAGAACTTACGAATAATTCGCAAAACATCTTCAAGATCGAGTTGATAAAAATTTGAAGAAGTCTAAATTGGATGATGGATTGATTTCATCTTGAACTGAAGAGAAGAATACCTCAATATTACGGTGCGGCCACTTGCGGCCGTTTCGACCGCGCGCGGCCTAGCCTTTCCGGCTCCCCCGGAGCGATTTTCCGCGTGATTTATCGCTCTCTTTGGCTGCCTGCATGGCTGTTCGGCGGAACGTGCAGACCCAGGATAGCCGCGTTTAGCATGCGCTCTCCCGATCCGCCGCACAACAGTTAGCCCAAGAGATATAAATGAAGCGGAAATTCCGGGCCGGAGACTTTGGGCCGCAGGGAATGAACATCTCTCGAGATTTCGAATCATTTCTTTCTCCTTATCTGTCTGCGGCAATTGCTCCCCGGAGCGGTCTTCCGCGTGATTCATCTCTCTGAGGCTGCATGCGCGGTTGGTCGGCGGAACGAACGTATAGACCCAGGACGGAGAATCCAAAACTTCCAGAATTTATAGATCCGCCGCACAATAATTAGTCCAACAAAGATGAATGAAGTAGAAAGATCGGGTCGGAGACCTTGAGCCACACGACCAAAAATCTCTCGAGTGTTTGAATTGTTTCTTTCTCTTTGGCTATCTGCGCAGCGGCTCGGCGGAATATATAGACCCGAGATAGAGCTAGAATCGTTCAGAATCTATAGATTAGTTGGTTTCTTGAAAGTTTCAAGTTAAATCTAAGACTTGCATCCTTCAGGATTTCGATAAGCTTGATGCCGTAGAAGACACCGTACCGCTATTTCCATAATTTGTAGCGGCAAATCTTTTGCGGCTTGCATCAGAGGAATTCGTCTAAATTATTGGGATTATCGATGTCTTCATATTTCTTGGGCAAACCCCTTCATGATTACGAGAATTTGACGAGTTTCAGAAGAATGATTAATGAGAAAAATATCTATAGCTAATAAGAATATTATTTGCCATATTAGGTTCTTATAGAATATCTTGATGATGCTCTCTCTCTTTCTCTCAAGATAAATATCTCAAGATAAGCAACTATTTTACGATATTTCGTGAAATAGAGCCCTAGCTCTGTCAAAATAGGGAAGTAGACCCATGCATTGATTGGAGGTTTCGAATTGAAATTAGAATTTCATATATTTGAAGATATTTATACATATGGATATATGTAGCATGGACGATAGAAAATAGATCATAACATATTATTTGAGAAAATTCGTTAAATTCTGAGATTCTTTTCTAAAGAAATTAGGATTCTAATCTATAAGGCCATCCATCTAGGAATATTCGAGATAGATACTTATTTCTTGGAAGAGGAATTAATATATATTAGATATAATTAGCAAGTTACGAAGAAATAGGATTTGGAATTCTATAATTTGTTTGTTGCTATATTAGATAATTAATCGTTACGAATCTATTATAATGATATTTCGTTATTATAAGTAGTGGGTCCGCTCTAGTTTCTCAATAATATGGCGTTATTTCTTGCGGCCATTTCTCTCGCACGCGGCCTAGCTTTTCCGGCTCGCATTTATAACGTTTTCTACGGGCCCCCTACGAGATTCTAAAATCTCGGAGATTTTAGAATCTTTCGGAAAAGCTGGAAACTCTAAAATCTTCGAGATTTTTGGCGTCGGCGGTGCGACCGAAAAGCTCGGAGATTGTTGGTCGCGTGATCCTTGCCTCCGGAAGGGTCTTCCGCATGATTTATCTCTCTTTGGTTGTCTGCGCGGTTGCTCGATGGATTGCATAGACCCAAGACGGAGTCTGTCTAGTAGACAGATATGGTCAATCTATAAATTAAAAGCCGTCTGGGTTGTATGTTCTCCGCCGAACAGCCGCGCAGACGGCCAAAGAGACAAATAAATTACGCGGAATCCCGCTCCGGGGCGAAAGGCCGCGCGACCAAAAATCTCCGAGATTTTTGGTCGGGCGACCCGCACTAAAAATCTCGGAGATTTTAGAGCCTCTAGCTTTTCTGAAGGGCTCTAAAATCTCCGAGATTTTAGAGCCTCTAGGGAGCCCGCAGGAGGCGTTTTAGAGGGGAGCCGGAAAGGATAGCCCGCGCGCGGTCGAAATGGTCGCAAATGGCCGTGCCGTAATATTGAGGTATGATTTGGAAAAGAAGCTATAGAATTTAATTCAAATTTCTATATCTTTTGAGAGATTGATCTCGATTAAATTTAGAAAAATAATTTGGAAATATTATCTCGGAGATATTTTCTAAGTTCGGTTTCGAATTAATATGAAATTATGATAAATAATCTGCTAGATATTCATATATATATATAGATGCGGTATTGAGGAGAGCGATGGCGATATTGAAGGTAGCGCCAATATTAGGCGGTGGTCGGCAGCGGCGGCTGCATATAGCTGGGTGGCAGGTAGCGGCGCCGCCATGAAAACGTGGAGAGGAAGATCCGAAGAAATCAATAGATCTTCAATATAATCTAATGATTGAAATTTCTAAATTATATATTATTTGAATGATATCGGCAGATAATATTCTCCATTATTTATGTCATCTTCTCTATAGGGATAAATTTTTACGCAATAATGATATATTAGTCGGAAATGAATATATAAATCTATATGGAGGCAGATATGGAAGTGGGCGGTGCCGGTGCTTGGGATGATAACGATAGGATGGCGGTCGAATGCCTTCCTTGGGAGGGGGCGGCGGCGCATATGGAATCATAGGTATATATATATATATAGAAAAGATCAGCAGATTCTCGACATGATTTATCGTTATAATTCTTTTAGCATATGATCGGATATATAATATTCTTTGATAGATTTGCTGCATATTTTTGCGCATCTATCGATTCTTGAATAAAAAAAATATGATTGATTCTATAATCGAAAAACTATAGATTTCAGATTCATAAGATAATGATATCAAATTATCATAAGGAATCAGATAAAATCGAAATATATTTTTCCAAATTTCAAAATAAGAAAAGATCATTTTCTATATTTTATTGATATCAGAACGTATCTCCGATAAAGATATCAAGATATCATGATATCTTTCCGACAAAGAAATCAATAAGAAAATCTCAAATATATGAATTCAAATCATTTATTTGAGATCTCCTCTCAAAATCCGCTTTGCCATCTCATAGAAATGATCTGACGATTTGGCGGAGAAAAATATTCAGATCATTTGATTGGATTTGATATTTTCAAAATTCATTCCAGATCACCAATTTCTTATCCAAAGAAATATAACGGCAGGAAGGCAAGACCGCAAGAGGAATCCCTCTCTTTCAAGATTTCTATAGAATCTAATCTCTCATATAGATGTCTTTTCGAAATATTTCTTTATATAAGAAGAAATAAAAGAAAGAAAGGATAATATTCTATCTATCCAAAATCAAGTTCTCTCTTTCTTTTTATTTCGATAATAAAAATCTCTTCAAAAGGATATCTTGATTTTTTGATAATTTCATCTTCCTCGCCATCCCCAATATCGTCGCTAATTTCATCTCCAATACCGTCCCCGCCATCATCATCATGATCATCATTACTAAGACCACCATCATCACCATGTCTATCATTATCCCCGCCATCATCTCTATTGACGCCATTATCGCCATCATCATTTTCATCGCCACCACCACCACGGCCGCCCGCATCACAACCTCCGCCGCCATCGCCTCCAGCACCGTCACCAAAATCGCCAAATGGAAAGAATCCCAGGAAATCCTCAAAATGATTCAGTTTTCAATTAATTCTATTATAGAAATCATCGTTTTCAGATTTTCTAGACTTCTCCAAGGAAAATCATCCCCAAACGAGAGGAATCCAGGAAAGCCAGAAAATGATTCTATTTAATATTATCTCTAAGATAGAAATCGTCGTTTCTGAGTCCCTAGAATCTCCAGAGAAATTCATCTCCAAAGAAGAGGAAATCCAATAAAATCGGAAAATGAATTTATTTTCTATTATCTCTTGGATAGAAATCGCCGTTTCTGAATCCGTAGAATCTCCCGAGAAATTCGTCTCCCAATTGGGAGGAAATCCAATAAAATCGGAAAATGAATCCGTTTTCTATTATCTCTTGGATAGAAATCGTCGTTTCTGAATCCCTAGAATCTCCAGAGAAATTCATCTCCAAATAGGATGAAATCCAGAAAAGCTGGAAAATGATTCTATTCTCAATTTTCTCTAGGGCAGAAATCGTCATTTCTGAATTCCTAGAATCTCTCGAGAAAGTCATCCCCAATTAGGATCAATAGGAGACCATCTACGAATATCGAAAAATAATTCGTTTTCAATTATCTCTAAGATAGAAATCGACGGCTCTGCCCTTAGAATTTCCTGAGAAATTCATCTCCAAATAGAAGGAAATCCAGGAAAATCGGCAAATGATTCTATTTTCAATTGCCTCCAAGATAGAGATCGCAAATTTTCCGAATCCTAGAATCTCTCGAGAAATTCATTCCTAAATGAGAAGAAATCCAAGAAAATCGGAAAATAATTCGATTTTCAAATTCCTCTAGGAAAGATCTCGTTTTTTTCTGAATCCTTAGAATATCCCGAGAAATTCGTCTCCAAATCTGAGGAAATCCAGGAAAATCGATTGATCATTCCGGCAATCTCTCAGATGAGAAATAAATGACGATTATGATCTCATTCTTGATAACGTGATTTGAGATCTCTTGGCTCTGATTAGATGAAGATGAGCGATATCATTATATATTATATCTTTTCACGCTATTTCAATCTAATATGAGAGATATTTGATTTTCTGATTATGATATGATACCGATCTCAAATGCGATATAGCGAATCATCCGGATTGGATCTCCCTGATAGGGATTCGTATTTCCAATATCGAATTGTAAATCTTGAGATTATTGATATTTTCAATATGATCCTCTCTCTGGTCACGCGTCTTCTGCGCGGCGAATGGAATTGGATATATACGTCTAGATATCAGATAAGATTGCTAGGAGATATATCAGCCAATTGATCTCGTGATCACGAAATCATCATCTCTTTCTGCATGCAATAGGAAAATTTTGCAAAATTTGCGTGCGGAATTGGCTGGATCGAGGAACGGATACGTCTCGAGATATTCCTTTTGAGTCGTTGAAATCGGAATTTAAATAGATTGAGGAAGATCATGAAGACGACGAATTGGATTATATGCTAAGGATTCTTACGGAATTTGGAATGCACGCGCCAGATTATTCGGTGCGATTGGTCTCTCAATCAGGATGGCAGACGAGATTTTTCTCAAAAAATAATATTCTCCTTCTTCAATTCCGAAGATATTGGCGATTCAGTGCTGGAATATATGCGTTCAGATTGGAAATTATTTATTTTTCTGATTTCTGATCGTTTGGGGCAAATGATCAAGGTCGTAGTCTTGTGGTATTTCGGATGGCTTCGGCAACCTTTTGAGAGATTGAAAGATATGATCGAATAGACGATTATTCATTTTTATTCAGCATCTCGATTTTGGAAGAAATTAATCTTCTAGATATTCTCGAATATTGGATTCTTGATGAATAATTAATATTTTTGCGTATTACGAGAGGGTCAAGCAGATATCATAATTCGAAAAATAATTTAGAATGGATGAAGGAATGAGAATATATAAGAATATATAGATGATTTATGGAATCTAATATTGAACGTCAAAATCTTTCGATATCTCGATAATAGAAGAATCTATTATGATTGATCGAGGGTCGATATAGCGGGGAGATAGGCGTGGAAATAGAGCTTTTGACGGACGAGATTCTAGATGAAATCAATGTTTTCTTCGTATTCAATGCGATCGAAATTCCCTATCATCCGCCTATATCTTCTTAATTTCTGCGTATTCTATTAGAGGCTCGTATTTTAGGGACGGGCAGGTATTATAATTGAAAGAGATTATTTGAGATTATCGGATATTATTCAGAAAGAGGGAATATCATTGAATATCGTCGATATATCATTCTATCATTCTTTTTTATCTATTATTAAAACGATTTCTACAATATTTTTTTTCTTTTGAAGAATCTTGATGATCGTTCAATTTGACAATAGGCAACCCGACATGGAGATACGAAAGATTGAGAATAGATTTTTATAGGAAATTAATCTTATATAATACTAGACTATTTAAATTCGCTTATATATTTTCGGAAGGAGATATCGATATATCTATCTCCATCATCTTCATCGCCGCCGCCATCTTCCCCAATATCGCCAATATCGCAGCCATCACCCCGCCCATCATCATCTCCCCTATCATCACCATCCCCATCACGATAATCATCCGCCCTATCGTCATCATCGTCATCATCATCACTACGAATACCTCTCAATTGATTCTGAGTGAAAAAGAAGAAATCTCATTATTCAAGATTTCCAAGAAATCTAATTAGGCATCCTCATACTCGTTTGAGAGAAAAAGAATCAGCAAAAGATTCGACGTCCGTATTCCAATCGTGAAATCCCGCCGCCATCCGCCACGAATTAGATTGGAAGGAAGACGCCGAAAGAAGGAAAAGCAACAACGCAGCAGCAGATCCTCAAATGAAATGAGGAAGTAATGAGAAATTGGGATATTCTATTTCCAATCATCTATTTATTTCAGATCCCGTTCCCTCATATTCAGAATCATCATATCCTGCGCGTAGGATCCTGCTATCAATTTCAATGATCATCCCTCCTCAGAATATATTTACAGGAATTGAATAGAACGATCAGAGATTTTGGGCGGACTCTGATTTTGGTTCCTAGCCCGCTGCAAGAAAATATGCCCATATTTCTGAATCACGAAGGAAATACGTTCTTTCAATATCTGACAGATAAATCCAGTCTTTTGAAACAAATTCTTATCGATATTTCGAAAAAGCGAAGTCAGAAGACGATCCCCCTCCGATTCCAGACCTCCATAATCTTCAAAACCCAATGATTCAAATCATATGCCCTGGTAATGATATCTTTGGGCCATCTCACGATCTCTATATTTACGCTCCGCCTGAGATTTAATAGTTGATAAATTTCCCTGCCCCAAGTTAGACGACCGGAAAGGCGAGTCAATTGAGATATCAAGCGCAATCTTCGACAGCAGATCCCAAATAGATTGTCTACACCAGAATTATAGAGAAATTCTCATTATTATAGAGCAAATATTGCTAATATTCTTATTCAATATGAAAGAAAAACACGAGAATGAGAATGAAATACGTATAATTTAGATAAATATTTTTGGGAATATCTATATGCAATAAATCAATAATAATGTATGACATTAGCCATAATAATTTCTCTATCGATTATATTTTCTAAGATTATGATTTTTGATCTCTTCGAAAGGATTTTTTCTATTCCAAAAGATTCGAGAATATCTAATATCAATTTAATTCCGTACTAACTAATAAGAAGAAATATATATTTTTTCTCCGTCATAACGATAAAAAATCAAATAAGATTATAAGACCATTTCCAAATATTCTTTGAATTTCTATAATATCATTCTGCCTCAAAAAAAAACAAAAATCTAGAAATCAATCTTAATAAATCTAAATAATATTTGCAAATTCCAAATTCCAGATCCAAATTTATTATTCCCAATTAATAAATCCGCCATCTAAATTCCCAAATTCAAAATCCAAATATCCAAAATGAGCTTGAAATCCATATAAAATATTCGCCATTTCAACAAAAAAATCTGAAAATTATAATGATTTCCTATTTTATTTTCTTTCAATTTGTAATTATTCCTCGTCTTCTTTTCATTTCGATATTTTCTTATGCTTAGAAATAAATCGAGAAATATTTCTCAAGAATCTTTTGGCATCAAAATTCGATTGAAATCTTTTTCTATAAATTCTATATTATTTATCCCATTTAATATTACTAAGTCTCGTAATCTATATCCTATAATCGAATAGATATTCATTTCTATTTATCGTCGAGAAAGTGAGAAGAAAAGCCAGGCTCCGTAAAAGATAATCGACCAGGGTCCGTAAAAGATAATCGAGATTGAATCCACGGAATTCCTCAAGTCAAAGTTCGTATCCGCCATTTAGAAGCTACGCAGCTGAAAGAAAATAAGGCAAGCTCATATATTATCGTAGAAGAAGAAAAGACGCACGACGTCAGGTCCCCAGACCATGTATTAAAGCCCGCCACCACCCGCCGAACGTCCAGGGACCCAACAACACGCCCGAGATTGAATAGAATCTTTCTATTTATCAGAAATATATATATATAATATATGAAGAAATTTCTCCAGATAAGCAATCTAGATTTATAAATATCATATATCGAATTAATAGAAATTTTGGGGAATATATCCGATCCCTAATACGAGGCATCTTACCCTTGCTTCTATTCTATGAGATAATTATCTTATTTGAATCTTGTAGGAATTCACGGGCTCTTCCCCCCTGTCGCCTTAGACCTCCCCCTCCTAAGCTCATAACTGCGTTTGCCAAAATACAGTCTCGGCTCCTTTTGGTCCAAGGTTCCGCAACTCCATCGCATCTGCAGCCGCAAACGATGACACAACAACGGTAAAAGAGATAAGAGCTTTCGTCTCCTCATAGCAGCAGCAGCTCCAACAGCAACAGCGGCAGCTGTAACAACAACATCTACAGTCGGAGTACCGAGCAGTGGTCATAGCCGTAGTTGGGGTAGCAAGAATATAACGGTCAAGAAGAAAAGGGCCCTGACAATGTTGGAGTTTGTCAGGGTTGCAACTGTGACAATGCCTCTCAGCGCGAGAATTACAAGTGCAATGATGGATGGCCACAAGACAGCTGTACGGTCGAGTACGTGCGGTGGAAGGAAAATGGCTCTGCCCATGCGCGCAGCAAGACTTGCACAATCCGACAAAGTCATCCGCGCGACGGGAGCCTTCAACGAGGATGCCCTCCTTCTGCTGTCTTTGAATGATGGACACGTTTACAATGGGCATCGAAGGAATACGACGGAATATTCTTGGTAATCATTCAGCTTTCAACTCTACTATGCTAACCGGATCATGACAGTTGGCCATATCGGTGCTCCAGCCACTCGTCAGGATGCACTGGCTGCTTTCAAAGCGAAATGCTTGCAGGTTATTCGTGCGCCTGACTGTCACTTGCAGAGTCCTCAGCAGCTTAAAAGTATTGCCTTCCCCCAAACTATAAGTAGGCCTTTCTAAAGGACTGTAATCTACACAAGACCCCTTTCAGGATTCCACGTTAGTTTCGGAAAGGATGCTAGACTTCATAGCCTCCACATGCCTCTACTTTCAAAATTTAATCGCTCCTCATGCCACACTTGATAGCGATTTAGGATTTAGGGTAAAGGTTGGGAGGACCCCCCACCCTGTTATAGTGGCATAATCGGAATATAGGAGGACCCTAGCATAGTCCTTAGCAACCCTAAGCCCTAAACCCTAAACCACTATTCCACCTGAGGTAAAAAAGGCTCTTGTCTTAGGCCTGCACCAGCCAGAAGAAGAGGCACCTCAACTGCCACCATGGCACAAAATCTGCTACGCAGGGTTGCCTTCACAATATCATAGTATAATACAGTATAATCTAATATAATAGAATATAGAATAATGTAGTATACTAGAATAGAATACAATATAAAAGGCACAACTGAGCTGGAATTATTTTGCCACATACCCATTTTGCGATAACCTACTTTACCTTTCTGTACGGCAAGCCTGTATGGAGGGGATCGGCCGCTTTGCGGCCTCGTCCCTGCAAGGTCCAGTCAGGGTTTAGGGTTTAGGGTGGGTAAAGTTCGGGTTCAAAGTTTAGGGTTTAGGCTGTAATTCCCCTGCGCCTAATGATAAAGCTATAACATCCTAACACGTATTCCTCCTTAAAGTACAATATTAGAGGAAGAGGGAGGGAACTACGGTTAAGAGTTTGAGGCTGAAGGTCTGGCGCAAATACCGAAAGCAAAACTAAGCCTGTACTCCCTTAGAAATTCGGAGGGTTGAGGGCTTGAGGTGTAGGGTTTAGGGTACTAAGGAACCTGCTTCTTGAAACGTCTGATTAAGAATGCCAATTTTGGCACATGCTGCGTGCAGCAATGGGCAAAAATGTTACTGGCCAAATCTGGAATGACGTGCGCGCGTTTACTAGGTAATGCGAGGATAATCATAATCACTAGAACTCGTAATCCTTTTGCTACTTACCACAAGTTCGATGAAGATATCTGGGGGCACAAAAAAGGAGCTCACGCGTCGAAAGCTTCCGAGACAGCTTCACACCTATATTAGGGTCATATTGGGGTTATATTATATAGGGGTGATATAGGGATAATGGAAAAGAAAATGGAAACTACTATTTAGGGTTTAGGGTTTATTGTAACAATTTTAACGAAAAGAAGAGACCTTGCAAACCCACAATCTGCAAAAGAATACACAAGCGTTGGGGTCCTCCAACCCTAAACCTTAAACCAAGCCTCTAAAGAATACCTTTTGGGATCTCAGGAATCTCAAGGTCATTTCGTGAGACCCAGGAGGTAAGAAGTGCTAGCCCGACAGAGGCCCCGAGACGAATGCAATCCCGTCCCCGGGCGTTTCTGAAGATATATAAAATATATTGTAGTAGAAATCATTTAGGGCCTAGGGGTAACAGTAACATCCCACAGTCCTCCAGCAAGCACACCTCAAATAGAATGTCAGGATTTTAAAGGATGTATTTGATGTTAGGGTGTTCGGGGGGAGGTTCTTAGTTGGAAGAGCTGATTACAGGCTCCCTACATCTTAAAATTTCAACCCCGAACCCTAAACCCTAAATCCATCTAAATCCTGACTAAATCCTAAACGCTAAACCCTAAACCCATGCAAGCTCAGGGAGATAATTCGTACGGAGGAAGCTGCAGGAAGATCTGCGGAAAGCCTGCGCAGGCCAACAGGTTCTAGGGTGTAGGGTTTAGGGTTTAGAATTTGGGTTTAGGGTTTAGGAGTTAGGGTTTAGGGGTTTAGGGTTTAGGGTTTAGCAACGGCATTCAGGCTTAAGGATTAGGGTTTAGGGTTTACGGTGGATAGGCACGGCCAAGGCATCATGGAAGCCATTTCCAGCTTCGCCCTTCACTGCGAAATGGGAACCTGTTAGTCAGGAACTGTTCCTGACTAGTGGCCTCAATAAGGACAATCACAATTTCATGTAAAGGTTTTGCACGGATAATATTCTGAAATCCTCAAATCTTGACAGACATGGATGCGAAATCCTCAAAACTTTGCAGAAATTGCTGCGGCCGTACGATTTCATTGAACTGAGTTCCTGAGGTCGAGGGCCTAATCTGTTTGGGATTGAGCCTGCCCTACGAAAAAACAAAAACTTTGACAGAAATGCACGACTTGCAAGAACTAGCCCATTGCTCCACAGAATAACACCCTACGCAGAAGTTTCTTGAAACCGTATCGAGCGTGTGGGAGTTTGCGTGCGGCTTAGACAAAGAGTACTGGCGAACAGTGGAGGTCCAGTATGTCGGGCAACGTCGGCCAATGGGGATACTTGAATTTGGGTTATGCATGTCCGTCAGGTCCACATAACGTTCCTCCAAGTACACATGTAAGCAGAAGTGGACTTCTAAAGACTACAGTATGTTTAAACCCAGACTTTAATGCATGTGTTCGCTATGACATCCCTGCTTGAAAGAAGGAGAACTATGCCCTTCCCTCCCTGGCAACGCTGCCGGCGAACTCGAACACCAAGTCTTAATTCACAACCCTCTCCACAACATGAACCGGAAGCCTAATCCCAAGATCTGCGCACTCGAATCCTCGTTCCCAAAATCTAAACAGCCATGGCGCCGGCGCTCAGCTTCCATCAAGCAGTTTGCTTATCTCATCGGCTATCACGCTCGCGCGCGCAAAGAACATGGAGAATCCCACAAAAGTGTCTTCGCCTGCTGGCGGCTTGGCCACTTACAGGGCCAAAGCGATACGGGTCGGGAGTGACGCGTGAAAAAACAATTATCCGTGGAATCGACTTGCACAATTCTTCTTGTTCACCTAGGACCTAATCTTTCCAGGAGGGAATGAAGGAATGCACAGGATGATGAAAACTATCTTATAAATTGAGGATTATATAGGGGGCAACTCTAGGGCTCCTATCTCCGTTCAAGCGTTTTTCAAAACCAAGGCTAGGAGCGTGTGTCCCCTGAGTCCACGAATGTCAATAGAACCCTCAACCCTAAAGCCCTAAAACCCCTAAATCCCTAAACCCATGTTGGGGTGGAGTAAAGTATGAGAATTTATCAAAATTACTGTACCCAATCCTGAAGCCGGAGTCCTCCAATCTGCTTAATTACGATTATAACTACAATTACTATTATTACGAATATTACCATTGTTGCTATAATTACTGTTATTACCATTATTACTATCACTACTATTATTACTATGCTTGCTAGTATTACTACTATTACTATTATTACCATCATTAGTATTATCATTTCTAAGTTATGAACCCCCTAAGGGACGAACTCAAATGCCTTCCCCGCACAAGCTCACCTGACATTTCACTTGAACTCTTGACTCTGGTCGTCCATGCGGGGCATACTCTCTGCATAAGCCACGGTTCCTTTCAACACCCCAAAATAGTCCAGATGACCAGGACATCCGCTGCTTGCCAACAACCCTGGCCCCCCAAGCCAGAAAACCCTAAACCCTAAATAGTAGTTTCCATTTTATTTTCCATTCTCCCAATATAACCCCCACTTTCCCCCTATATAAACCCCATTATAATATAGTAGTTTCCATTTTCTTTTCCATTATCCCGATATAACTGTAATATAACCTATGTTACCCTTTATCAAGGCAGGGCCTGCGTCATGAACCTGCAAGGATCGCATGAATTGACGTGCAAACATGCCAAAGAGCCCAACCCAAAACCCCAGACCCAAAACCCTGGAACCCCAGGCACTCTAGAAACCCCCTACATACTCCGAGAACCCTGAACCAACCCCTCATATTAATTGGACCCCTAAAGCCCAAAAACCTTAACGTAACCCTTTCAAGATTGCTACCTGCACCCCGAAAGTAGTTAAACTTATGGCCAGAAACCAAGTAACAGAGCCAAGAAAATTACTATTATTCTACATTCGTGTCATAAAGGGATTTTGGTAACCCGAACCCACAAAATTAGGACCCTATGACTATCATATGATGGTTATAGGGTCCTGGTTTTTTGGGAGTTGGGGTTACCGAAGCCCCTAAACCCTAAACCCCAAAACCTGAACCCTAAACCCTAAACCCTAAACCCAGAACCCTGAGCCCTAAACCCTAAACCCTAAACCCTGAACCCTAAACCCTAAACCCTGAACCCTCAACCCAAACCCTGAACCCTAAACCCTAAACCCAGATAAATCTGCCCGCCTCGAAAGC
>CAJNIZ010005880.1:2449-25591 GCA_905231905.1 Symbiodinium pilosum | reverse complement strand
GAAGAGAGAGGAGGGGAGAGAGGATGACCCCGGACCTAAGTCACCTGATTGGTTTCGCGCATGGGGTGTTATTATCATGGCGGTGTACGTGTCACATGTCTGCATTCGGGTTCGCGGATCCTATCAGGTTTGTTGCAGGATGAATCTTAGTCTCCGACATCTTGTTGACAGGAGTTTTCCAAAGCTATGTAACGCTTTGCCGTGTCCTTGCCTTTAACGTACAGTGAACATGAATCACGTGTTTGGAGAGTACGCACAGCGAAAAACGGCAGGAGGCGGTAGGGGTCGGGGTAGGGGGGAGGGGGTGGGGCGGAGGGTAGAGGCAATGATGTCCAGCAACCAAACTCAAGGCGTACCGCAGGCCTCGTAGACTGTTTCCGTTTCCTCGTCACAGCCTGCTTTGCCTTGGAGACTCCACATTCTGAGCTTGCTACGAAAGCGGCTGGCTTGCTGTCGTTGCCATCGCTGCAACTTATGCAGGGCTGAGCTTGTGACAGTACGAAATGTGCAGCATCTGTGGGTCAATCGCGTGCTCCACAGCCTTTTATCTAGCTTGGCTTGCCTTCTCATGTTGGACCGATGCCCCTGCCTCCATGCCCTCCATCTCTGATGCTTGCCATCCATCGCCTGGGTGGGGCATCTACGGTATGCAATGCCCTGGAGGCCCGGCAGCCTTCAGAGGCTTTGCCCTGGCTAGGCAAAACCGTCTTTCGCTGCTACGCGTCATCTGGAGCCAAGTGGCCGCTGCGGGTCACATGCTGCAAATGATAGGATTTCTGGAAGAGCGCTGGCAATGAGAGGTCTCGGTCTTGGCCTCTGCGTCAGCTTGCTTCATGCGTTGGCGGTACGACCTGACTCGCGGCAAGAAGGCAGCAGTACTGCAGTTTGCTTTCTCAGGCCCTTTCTCATTGGGCATGGTAAGGAACTTGGACAGAGCAAAGCATCCATTCTCCTGCCATGCTTCTAGCATCTCTGTCACAGTACATGCGCTATCCCCGTCTCAGGATGGATGCGGCAGCATGCAACGCCTGTACACCCGGCTCCGTCGGGAACTTCTTGAGCGAAGCAATGACAAGCTCCTTAGCTGTTCCAAGTGTTGTGCTTTGTGGTTCGCAGCGCTGTTCGAAGGCTTAATCAAGTCAGCGGCAATGCCGCTGAGCTGGGCAATCTCCACCTGCCATCATGAGTTGCGAAGCAACCTGGACCTAGGACTTAGGACTGCCTAGGTCTTCTAGCAGATTCTAGCATCCTAAGTTATGAAGAGAGGCCGGCAGACCATGTTCTGCTGGTTGACCCCCAGGTTGGCCAATGCACCGCAAGCCTGCTCCTGGTCACTTCACTGAGCTGTCCAATCTCCCTTCTTCTCAAAGCTGCTAACATCTTCTGAAGTCCCAGCCATTACCCTCACCGTATTCAACCGTCTTCAACCATCACAGTGCTTTGGGTCCTGAACACCTGCGTGGTCAGAGTGCCTGTCCAGTCGCCCAAAGCTTGAAACCGTGAAGACATGTGAAGACCCTCGGAGCTGCTGGGCTGTCCGGAAGCCTCTGCATGGAGGAAATGATCTTCTTGTTGCCTCCCGCCCGGCCAATGGCAACCTTGCTGCTCGCATGCGGGAAGACCACAAACAACACAGGTTGGCGCCTTGTTGGCATCGTCGTGGGCGAAGTTGGACAGCGCTAGGCAGGCGAAGTGCTGAACCCGAGGCTCATCTGATACATGGGTCAGCAGCACCGGCAGCAATGGCAAGTGCAAACATCGAAATAAAATGCAGACGCCTGTCCAGGAAGACATGGCATGCATCACCTGATTCAAGAACTCAAACTGATTGATGCCAAGCTGTCTCAAGTTGTACGGCAAGTCACCATATCAACGGCGCCAGCTTTCAGGATCACGGCGCAGTTGTCCTTTGTAAAGCTCCCGCTCATTTGGGCAGATGCCCATGCAAATCGTCCTCTGCAGTTGCCAGGTTGCCCAGCGCACCCAAGCCAAACGCCTGGCATGCTGTCTTCAAGCATCTCCGGCTAGACTCTTGTGTGCAGACTGGGGCCTGGATTCCTGGATGCGACTGATGCAGCCGCAAGCCAGCGAGAACCTCTCGGAAGCGATATGGCATGTTCGCAGCTCTGTACCGCCACAGAAAAAGGCCCAGACCGCGTTCACGCCCTCGTTCTGTGCTATGTGTGTGCGATTCGCCTGCAAGGCTCGCAATCAAAGATGCCCTGATCATTACAATCATTACAGTCTTCAGTGGTGCACAGGCCACTAACATCTGAATGCAGCAGGCCTCGTCCAAAGCTAAGTTCGCAATGGCAGCGCAGCCTTGTTCTCCAACCTTGCAATCCATGGAAATCCATGGGAATGTTTCGGTTGGTCTCTGTTGAGTTGGGCTATTCCGGGCTTGGAGACTGCAGCACAAGCAATGCGGTCCCAGATTTGCTATGCCCGGACATTCTTTACTCTACGCTGGCGTCTACTGAAAATGCACGTCCGCGCTCAAGGAAGTTTTGCACGAAACTCTGCGCATTGCATCTGGGAGGAATCAGGCAACTGTAGGCGAACTGAGCGCACGGCCTCTGGATGCGAAACATGGTATTTCATGCCAAGAATGATGAGCTCAATGCCGCCCTGCAACACATTGCAGCGACTAGGCGCTCAGGACACAGCAGCCGTCACTGAAAGCGATTCGCGGCGCACAGTTACGGCCGTACTTTAACCATCCCAGGCCCTAGGCCCCGTAGGCATCAGGGAGAGGATGACGGGCCACGTCATTGCCCAACCCCTTCCCATATCTCATCCCATGTCCCGTCATGATGCGTGATGCCGAGGAGTCTCCTCGCGTCGGATGGCTTCCCGGGAGCTCTGGAACTCACCGAGGTTGGCAAAGGCACGACATCCCTGGCATTTTGCAGCATGGCCCGTTCGTTGGGTAAAATTAAACCTGAGCCGTGGCACTTTTCGTTGGATGCCCGTGTCGGCTTGGAAGGACTTCAAGGCCGTGCAGATCAGCGCCTTAGAGGATGTGCGGGACTCAGAGCTAACTTGAAGCTTGAGGTCGAGGTCATGGGGTGCACACGATGCCTCCCTTGGTGATGATGGGGTCCTGACGTCTAGGACGTCTACGATTTTCTAGCGGAGCTCTTTTCCAATCGCACTGCTTGCGTCCCGCCAGTCCTGCATAGACTCGACCCTCGCCAGGATGGAAAGAACCTGACCACAGGTCCATAGCCCTTCCAAGTCTCACGTGCAAACATTTGCTAGAGTGCGAGTACAGTGAACTCTTCAACAAGAAGGCCATGGGTGCGGCCTCGCAGCCAGTCTCCTCATTAAATTGATCTGGATTCGACATCTAAGCTCCTCCGTTTGCAAGCAGCGAGCAAGCAGCTCCTGGATTCTGGCTTCCGCCGGGAAGGCGCGCATCACCTGAGCTAAAGCACGAAGGGTGTAGACTCGGATATTGAGTTGGTCAGACTTAGACTTTGCACATTTTGCAGTGCTGTGGGCAAAGAGAATAGCAGAGCTTGAGTCACAGCAGTAAGCGCATCAGCGTAGCAAATGTTCGGCCAGGGCACAGCCAGGACGAAATCCAAGAGGCTTTCGCAGACATGAATCATCCTGGCAACGTGCACAACAGGATTCTAAGGCTGCAAACATGCTGAGGCAAATTCCAACAGGCGAAACCAATAGAAATCATGGATACCACGACCAAAGCGAGATAGCAGAGCTCGGGTGGCGGGTGAGGGTAGCCCAGGGTCACAGTGGCCTGCCCGCAAGATGCACAGCTTCCATTCATAGCAGGCGCTCGTAAACACCACAAGGAATCTGGGGCCAGACCTTCAGCGCGTAGAACACGACGGCTGAGTTTTCTGCGTGGACCTTGACAAGATGATTATAGATTACCGCGTTGCTGAGCAGCGATGATCGCCTGCAGCACCTGCACAATTCCGTTGATGGTGAAGGCCTTGACACATATGCAGAGAGCCTGCCCAAAGAAGCCAAAAGTGCCAGAGTCGCGGACCTGGATGAGGCCGCTTCTCATCGTTTCGTCGAGGCCAGCAATTGCCACAAGCTGGCAACGAGATAAGCAACAAGAAGGTTATGATCGTAAACTTGCAACATTCGCTGGCGGCCGTTCAAGGGGTGGAGTAGGGTGAAGGGGTACAGAAGGTTTGCCTGCCCCTCATGAGGTGCGGGGCAGTCAACTCTTTGCTTGGGCCACTCTTAGGGCTAGCACCTTGATTGAGGACCGCAAGCGTGCAAAGGGCAGCAGCCAAAAGCTTCTGTCCAATTACAAAAATGAAGAATGATAAGATCAGCCCTCTCTCCAATATGGCAATATTCCCGAGAGGGCCAAAACGAATTGTGCCTCGATGCAGGGTGGCCTTTTTGGCGCCAACGCGAGGCACTGCAAACACTCCAAAGAGCAATTACACGTGCACCTGGGGCGGCGCGTCTGGCGTCAGCCACATTTTAGCTGCGTCAGTGCATCATTGTGAGTTGAACTCATGCTCTCACACTCGCCAGGAAATTGGCCTGATGCGGCACAGGGCAGAATTCCTTTTGCAGCCTCAGCAGGTCACTCGCTCTAGCTTGGGACCAGGCGTAATCTCGAGTGGATGCACCACCTCTGCCGCTACCTGTGCAAGGCAAGGAACTCTAACATGCACATGCAACATAATGTTGAGAGGATCCGCCAAAGGAGCCTCTGTCACAATTGACTCGGGCGTCCGCATTGGCAGTTCTTCCACGGGAAACCTGTACATTGCGCACGGCCTCGTCCGAAGACATGCCCATATTGAGCGACCCCTTCCTCGTCCTCTGTGGGGTTTGTCGGAGGTCTGTTTCCACAACAGTGCACAAAGAAGTTGGGGTCAGCCTGGGCCAGCTTCTTTTACTGACGCCCAGAACGCCTACCTTAAGGGCTGAGCAAATCGAACTCCTTCACTGCTAAATGACCTGCTCCAAAATGAACGCTACGCAAGAAAGGCCAAGACAACAGGAGGGTGATGTTTCTAGGCGGTGGCCAGGCCTGGAGAAACTCCCTGGCGACCGTCCAAAAAGTCCGGCGACTGCAGCGGTTGCAAGGCTCTAGCCTGGGGTTTCACACTCTCGCTCCAGCCGCCCGCTGCTCGTGGATTTCGCGTGGTGCGACTTGAGGCAAGCACGACCGGCGCCGTGTGTGTAGCACCACGACATGGGCTCCCCTGTGCGAGTTGCACCCCACGGCTCGCCCTCTCAACCCTCAGTCCCAAGCCAGCCTTGCCCCTCGAATCGTCGCAGGTCCTCAGCTGGGCTCATAAGCTCGCAGCAAAAAAAAACTAAGAAAGCTTGCGCTGAAGGACAAGGTGAAAGACTTGAGGCGAGGCAGCGGCTTCAGTTTGCCTCTCAGCACTGGCATGGGCGGGACCTGGCCACTTTTTTGAGCTTGAAAGCTTGTAGTATGCCCACGTTTCAGGGAGCTCGACCTTGCATGGCACGGCATTGAGTCTGGGAAGCCTTGCAGAGAGGGACGACCTCTGAGCTTCTGCATCTGCAGCTTGCCAGCTCCAACCTCTGAGCCACTGCATCCGGTGAGCCTTGCATCTGAAGTGAAGCCATCAATGCAATGCTCTGCATATTGCTGTGCCTCCCATGCATGAATCCTCATGTCACGCGGCGCCTGGCGGGCTAGGGACTTTGCCCAAGCGCACTCGCGAAGCCCCTTCTTCTGCCTGGAGCAAGGCAGCAAGGCGTAGCAGAGCAATCGAAAGAAGGCCAAAAGCAAAGCCACCACTGGCCACACACCTCAGCCCAGGGGGACGAGGTCATCAATGGCACCCGGTCTTCCACGTACTCCTCGCGGTAGTGCGAGCCTCGGCTACGCCCTGCGACGCCAGCCTCTACATCCGAGAGGCTGCACGAGGGCTATGCGCAACGGTCCAGAAGGTCTAATCCCTTCCCGCTCTGAAATCTGCCCCTAAGACTACTTTTGAAAGGCCAAGACTAAAGTTGATTTCAGCTCGGATCCTCTGAATTACGCGGAGTCCCTAGCATGTCTGTAAGGATTTGGGATCGTCTTGATTTCTTGTTTTTTAATTGCTTTTGAAGGGCTTCTATTTCTTGAAAAGAATCTATATGAAACCTGAATGCGATTTTAATTGGGTTTGTTGCGATTCACAATCGTTTTTCAAATAGAGTCTAATTTCATGTCAATGGCTTTTAATTTGATTGAATTGAGTTGTCCTTTCGATTTTATGGCCATTACGATTTTAATGCGATGTTCATTTCCATTAGTCGTTTTATTTGTCTTTCGATATAATCGTTGTTTGATCGATTTCAATTAGATGTCAATAGGATTCATTATGCACCGCCCCCCCACCCGGGCTCCCCGAATAGCAAATGCGGATCGGAGCATGTACGTGACATTGGGGGGGGCTTCCAACAAGAAGGGGATCTCCAACAGGCTTTGTTCCCTAAACCTCAGAAGGAGACATCAACATCACAACCACCTGCTCAACCGTTTAGTGTTTGATGCAATTGCAACCCACCTTCATTTTGGCATTGACATCGAGGTTCAGGGTGGAGATTTTCCGGTAGGCAGAAGCTGAGAGAATCCGTACCAACCAAGGATCTTGAAAGGGGATCCCAAAAGGCGCCTCTCCTGGCAAGCCTAAGCCTGTTGAGGGACTTCCAGGACCCCAGCACAACTTCATTGCAGATACAGCATGTGATGGTCGGAATTTGCACTCACTTTAACCCTAAAAACGGCCCACAAGCACCTAACCGAAACCCACAACCTAAACATCTCAAGCTTCCCAAACCTCGACGCTTCTTCTCAGATCCTAGGCCTCGAACCGCCTGCACCCTGTGAGCTCACACAGCTGGGGCCAGAGCGAGCGCCGCAGCAGACCATGTAGGCACGCGAGCAATCCTTGGGACATGACCGCCTTCGACACGAAGCTCAACTCCAAGACCGCCCGGGGCCGGCACATCCCCATCCATGCTCTCCAGTCAGCTGAGGAAAGCTGCATGTACAGTGGCAATGCTGAACGCCCAACGTTCTGCCGGCTAAGCTGGTGGCTTGCCAATGGTTAAGGATTAACTTTGCGACATTACGTTTGCCTGCTCTCTGCAGGCTTGATGGGAAGCTTTCGTTTGGGCCAGAACGCAGCACAGAGGCAGAATGGTGTTGATGATATGTTGATGGCTTGCAACGGTCTACAAACCAACCGCGCGGAAAACTGCGGAGCTGCCTTGACCATTTGCTTCACAGGGTTCGCGATGGTGTAAATGTTCCGCATGGAGTTTGTGATTACCTCTCACGCAAGCGAGCAGCAAGTGTTTCCAATAAGCAGAAAGCAGAAGCGGCAGCCTCTGGAGAAGGCATCTTCTCGTCGCCTCTACAAAGAGAAGCTCCGCTCTTCAGAAATGCAGCCCCTCTTTATTTGAGAATCTGAATAGGAGAGAGGAGTCTGACAGCGTCAGCTGCGCGGTACCTGCCACTGCGTTGGCCAGGATCGTCTTTCCTCGGTCAGCTTCACACCTCAGTGTGCAGAGGAGTGCGCACGACATCGCGCCGCCGTACGGCTCTCTCTCCAATCAGCTCGAGAACAAGATGGAGCACGAGGGGCTGACAAAATTGAGAGCGCTGCACACGCCTGGTGGACAAAAACGAAACAAACATCCATCCCCACATGCCTTCCTCGGAGTGACAGGCGCAGCTGGATAGGATTGCAATCGCAGTCATTCCAGTGCTTGCCGCAAGCGCCTGCTCGTTCACATGCTGGTCCATCGGATGCCAGTACATCGCAGTCACCAGCGCCTTGTCGTTCCCAGAACGCTGCTTCTCTACGCAAGCGAGCAGCTTGCAAAACTGCCGAGTGGCTTCAATGCCTTTCGCGTTGATGACAGCTACCTCAAGACTTCCGTGACCTTTGATGACACCATTTCCAGCTTGGCCCTGCCTTTGCATCGTCAGACCCAGCTACCATGCCCAAGGCATAGGCTCCGCTCATCTCAGCACACAACAATCTGGATTTCAATGTTAAGGGCCCTCATATGCCCTCATGAAGGCCAGATGAGCCTGCACGCCCTGTGTCTCAGGATACTTTGCCATCGCGGCAATGATGCAATCGATGTAGCCAGCCTTGCGATGTCGAGGTCGGCAAGGCCGTGTCTTTCTGCAAAGTTTGGCCAGGCCTGGCCTTGAGAAGCTTCGCCGCTGCCTTGCGCAAGGGGTTGCGAATCTACAACTCCATGGGACCCATGGGATCCCTGGCATCTGGCACGGTGGACTCTCTCTATGGCCGGACCTCGGGCCAAAGAGTCAAGCCAGAGAGGATCCGCAGGCAATGCTCCTTGCGGCAATTGACCGAAAGAACAAAGCCCCCAAAGGCTGCAAAAGAAGCGGAAACTCCTGGACCAAAGGGAAATCGATGTAAAATCTCATCACCTGCTTTGAAAGAATTCGCTTCGTCTCAGGGCCCCTTCTTTTCAAGCCAAGAAGTGCCCAGTGCCAGTGCCTGCAAGGTGATCTCTATGCCACCATACTGCATGATCTGCGGACGGCACCTCAAGGCATTGCCATCTCTTACAGTTAACTGAAGCATTGAAGCAACATCTGTGCTCATTGCTCATGATGCTCATGCTCTGATGCGGGGCGAGCAGCTCTTGGTTCGTGGAGATCGCAGCGAGGAGGTTCATCTGGCGAGGTTTGTTGAAGTTTTTTGGGTGGGAGATGAAGTCGGCTACCAGGAGTGTAGCGAGTGTAGGAGTAGGCCAATGCTTAGCAGAACGTCAGGAATCGGTTGCTTGCCCAACCATGCAGGCAATACGCCCTCTGTGATGAGACCCACTGTTCCCTCATCAGTGGCCCTGGCACACAACAAACAGTGCTCCAAGCTGTTTGGAGCAGAACAGCTTTGGCAACTGCATCAACGCTGCACCTTGTATCGGCAGCTGATCGGATAGCATTGAGAATTGCGGGAATCCCTTGTGCCTGGTAAAGCCCAGCCTGCCACAAGCATCAAGAAGATTTACTTGCTGATGGCCGATGATGCCCGATGCCTGAATGGATGTTGAATTGCCACATAGGGTGGCCAGGCCTAAGCTGCCATGACAGCCGGTCTCAAGCTTTCGCAGCCTTTTGCCTGTGTCCCCAGACACTTCAATCCAAGTGCTTGGACATGAGGATTGCCAGAGTGAGCCTCTCCAACACACAGAGCTACCTGTCATACGTCCAGTGGTGCCATCTTCTGAAGGCGCCTGCATGACTTGAAGGAGCACCGGGATCAGGCCAGCCGAAACCAGAGCATCCTCAAGAACTTGCAGCACCGTTTGACTCCTATGAACTGTCCCAAGATTTAGAACCTGTCAAGTTGTGGGGCATTCCTGCAATTGGCTAGGGCTTTTGCTTGCTTCTCGCGCGGTCCTTGCAGCCTTCATGCTTGGCCAATTCATTGATCATCTGCAAGGCGCTGATTGCCACCTGCCGGAGTCTGATGCAACACCACTCGCAAGGCCTCAAGTTTCCAAGAACAGTCTCATCATCTACTGCTAGCTTGGCCACCTGTGGATCACCAGAGTGATACTGCAGTGTGTTCTTCACCGCCTGAACCCCACCGGCGTCGATGATCTGGGCAGGAGGTCGAAACTTCAAACTGGCCGCGCGCACACCCTACGATGATGCGCTTCCCACAGCCTGCGTCGCGTACTCCGGAATGTAAGCCTGTGGTTTCTTGCACTGTATGGAAGATTAAGTGCCCGTACGATCAATAACAACAAATCATTACAGATAGCGTTTGTAGTCAACAGCTCTTGTGCTGTCAAACGTCAAGCGGAGATAACGCCGAGAGGGCGTATCGGTGGATCACCGCATCCTGCGTTGCAGGCGTTCCGGACATGGGTCTCAAGGCCTTGCCAGGTTTCGGCTCCTGTGCGAAGTGGTTCATGGCACTGATCAACGGCCGGATGCCACCGTCCTCTGTGCAACGGAGTGCAGTTGGTTCTGTTGGCTTCTGAGGTTCAGCTTTGCAACAGGTCTTACTGTATGCCACAGCATGTCTTTTGCTCGACCTGTTGCACAACCACCAACCATCGAAAGAGCTAGACTCAACTAGACATGTCGTGGACCCCAAGAGCAACCTGGACTTTGGATTACTGATGAACTCTTCCTGGCGGATGCATAAGTGGAGTACAAACAATCTGCTCTTAAAAGTGAAACGAATTCGCTGTGAAACAAGCCCCTTTGGGGCCTGAGTGTTGGCCTGCGTCATGAGACTCCCAACTTTTGGAAAATTCACGGCCTGTTGCAAAGTAAGTGTGGCAAGAACCAAATATCAGCCAGGCACCCCGTGACGCTGGCATGCATTTACATTCACCACTATCGTCCAGTGGTTGTCCAAGCTGCATCTGGCGGAGCCTTGCAAAAGCATGCTGCTCCAACACACTTGTGGCTGCTGGTCACAGATTCCACGACAGCCAGATTCCACATGGACATGAGCTTGTAGACCAAGCTGATACCCCCTGCACTGGGAGCTTTGCATCCTCGGCTGTAGGACCCCTGCCTTTTTGCGACCGCCGTAGCAGCTGGTCTTCCAGCGTCCCTTGCCTCTGCAAGCGAAAAAGGCATGACAAAACTTAATCTTCTGTTTCCGCACTCAATTGACGTAAGAAATGATAATTGACTGTTCAGGTTCTGAGTGATACCTCGAGAAAACCGCTCCGGCCTGCTGAAGATGCGATTGCCAAAGAAAGCTCCTGCAAGCAGATTTGTTTTGGGCAGTAGGCGTTGTGACGACTTACGCGAAAGCAGTTTTCACCAACTATGACCTTCGTGCCAACCTGCTGACCCCCCTCGCTAGAGTTTGCTTGTTTTTTCCAAGGCGTGCCATCATTTCGCAGGTTTTGCCCTTGGGTCTGGGTGGGCGCGCAGCTTGGTTTAGGTTCTCAACGATCCCGCCATGGCAATGCCTCCTCCCCTTCTCTTTTTTCTGTTGCTTCCCATCCCTGCCCAATTCTGACGCCCAGCAGACTCATTGCGATGGGCTCGTCAAAACAACGGCACATGGATGGGCACGGGCTTCGAAGATTGAGCACATGAGAATGTGCCCCTCATCCTACACAGCTGTGGGGCCGGCAACTGCCTTTGTCAAGGCCTCATGGCGTTGCCGCGGCCAAGCCTGCCCTGAGAGCATTCCACCTGTGCCTCGCCGCCACAGCGTCACTCACGCCAGGGATGAATTAGGCATGTAGCTCTCCCCACCATGTGTCAAGATTTCTCTGACAGTCCAACCTTCAAAACAAGCACGTTCTTCTTGTGCGAAATCCCGTGTCAACATGTCGCGCATCAAGACTTCTCTCAGAAGTTCCTCATAGCAAATGGCCACTTGTTGTGCGCAACTTCCATGCCAAATGAATTATGGGCTTCTAATTCGTTCGCTCTGAGGGAGCTGCCTCGTTTGAATGAGCGTTTTCTGGACCTTTTTTACTTCAGGAGGTAATGGCATTGAGATTATATGAGAGATCATGTAATTCCACATCCTGCAGTTCAAGATGTGCCGCTTGAATGTGAGTTTGCCCAAGACCATTTCCAAGGGACTGTGCACAGACACACGGAAGAGTGCTAGCTTTCCCCTGAACGTGAATGTTTGCAGGGCGAATTGGAGCTCTGACCCAGAACCACCACACGCTGGCATGTTGCGATGAACTCAGACTCTTGTTGATCTCGGTCATGCTTCTCAAAGATCTCACCAACTTTGTTCAGAAGCACGATGGCTGCATTTCAAGCTTCTTCTTGACACCTTCATGTGTGGGCCAACTATAGCCCACTGACAGCTTTTCCTGCGAGCATCTTTGTAGTGTTGCCCCACGGTGTTCCCCTGAACGTGCATGGCCAGATGTCTACCATAGACTTGAAGCATCTCACATTAGGTCATTAGGACCCTCAGGCGTGTAACATCCATCTTTAATTCAGCCCTCCATGACACCAATGCCGCTGTCTGGCCTCTGCACCCTTGGTTTTCACTAAATCGGGGAGGCTTGGACCTTGGATTCACTTGACTCAGCGAAAGAAAAAGAGGATGAAGAAAACAAAGCTCCATTTCACATGAGGCTCCCTGTAGCTATGCCCGGATAAATTCTGGCAGAAGCAAGTGCCCCAGCCAGAAGGGTGCCACGCGCTGAGATCGTAGCCCCGTTTCAAGAGCTCGGGAGACGAAGTGCTGTGCCACATGTCCTGGAAAGTATGCCCGGTCCGTCTACACAAGGCTTTGGTGGGTTCAGCTTTCAGCATGTTAGATCTCTGCGTCTCCTGAGCGGACTGCTGCAACTGGGACATGTAGTCGCCGAAGTCACAGTACAAAGCCACGTTTTGCAGCCTGCTGACTATGTGCTGTCAGCAGGCTTCGGATACACAATCACGCTTCAGGGCTGCAGAGGCCACGTACCTCACCTTGCATGCCTGACGATGTCGTAGTGTTGTACGCGAACATCATCACAAACAGGTGCGCCACACCGATTCTCAGGCTCATCGGGAACTAGGATAGAAAGGCCTGTAGGGGGACTCAATAAGCCTACGGGCCAAACGATTGTGAGTGCGCGCGTCAGGTTACAGAAAGGTCAGTGACTTATATGATGTGATTGACAAACATGCTCGATGACATTACATCTTATCTTTCTGGACCCTAGCTCGATAGCACAGATTGGCACACTAATTAGTGTAGAGGAGCCTGCACATGTTCTGCGCCGATTTACTTCATGATTTTCGCATATCTTCAATTGAAGACTGAGGAGTGTCCATGGACCACCATGTCTTTCTATCTGACGTGGATGATTCTTCCCCCCATCACTTCAAACAGCGCATAACACCTTGAATCCCATCATGGAAGGAATGAGGACATGCGTGATCCCAACAGCCCTCCAGCCTCGCAACCTTGGGGCACAGCGCACTTTTTGTCTCTGTTGGCAGGGTGATCTTTCTCCCTTGCCCCCTGCTTTTATTATAATCACTGATGCAAGACAGCTTTCCACCGCCTGGACATCTTGGGCTCTTGTGGACGAGATCGATCGCCTGACCGAACCACTTCATCACAGTGAGAAGTGACTCCTCTGGCAGCTGCTTCGCAGGCAGCTCTTGTAGAATGGAGAAGTAGTGTCTCAGTCTCAGATTGTTTCGAGTACGAATGAAGAAGTATCCGATGAGGGACCCTTGCCCTGTCTCTGCCCGACATGCAAAATGTCTTGGGAGCGCCTGAAAGCCGGACGAGGCGCCCCCGTGAGCTCGAACCTGCAGATCCATGCCCCGTGCTTCCCACCCCATTCTCCCGGTATATAGTGGGGTTATATTGGGATAATGGAAAAGAAAATGGAAACCACTATAATGGGTTATATAGGGATTATACTCAGCAGCCCGGGCTCCGGCCCGGCGACTGTTGGGCTTCGTTGTGGCACAATGTCAGCATTGAGCCCCCCGGGTTGTGACTCAAGGTGTGCAGGTTTTAAGGATGCTGGACATGTGGGGTATGGCCTGAACGGTTCTTCACAGCCTGTGCCTCAACTGCTGCTCTCTCTCTTTCTAACACGTGTGGTCGGTAGGGAACAAAGGACACATGGATATCTACACCAGTTCTGTATCATTGTCCTCAATCATTTAGCTTTTCAATTCCTTGATTCCCTCTCTTTCTTCTGAAGGGCCTGTGGCTGCCGCCTCACTCAGGTTAGCTCCTGCAGGCAAGCCGTCAGATGACTTCAGACACGTCAGCTTTCAAGGCTTGAACAACCGGTCCTGCAGAGTCTCCCGGAGCCTTGCTGACCTGTCCGGGCAATTTTTCGTCGCATGTGGGCGTATTCCGGATCAGAAGCATGGCATCGGACTGCATACGACGGGAACAGAGACAAATGCCTTGAACAGGGACCAGCTTTCCACGGATTCCTGGCGCAGGAGCGCTCTGCCTTTGACATATCTTCACAAAATGGCTCTCCTCCCCCGCGCCGTCAGGGCGAAAGCCAAAGTCCACGGCCTGCAACAAGCGAAGATCCGATCCTCTCTCGCCTCTTTTTTACCATCAGCCTCTTGTCTGCCCTGGCGCGTGCCGCTTTGGCCAGTCTTCCTGCAGAAGCGACAAAAAAGCTCAAACAATCTGATTCATGCTTTCTTAAGCTTGCTCAGCCATCCTTCTGGGCAAATCTTGCAGTTTGCCACCTTCAAGGAGCACACTACTGCAAAGAACATGCCTTCTGAAAATCTTAGCCGCAGCGGCAGCACCCAGCCTGCCATCAAGGGCTCCTTTACGAACCTGGCCATGCACGGAATTCGCACGGCTCTTTTGCTAGCTTCTGGCCATCACGGGTTAACGGTTAAACTATGCCAGCAAGACCCCAGCGGAGTGTCCCCGTCTTGTGATGGCGGTGCGTCATTTAAGGACCTCTTAGCAGTCTTAGTGCTAGCTGAATTCCAGCACAGCAAACGAGACCATCAGCCGTTGAGGTCCAAACAGCATGCTGTGGCTTGACATCCGTGAGCTCGACAGCAAGAACTGCCAGAGAACAGTTCTGTGAATATTGTGGTCTGCCCAATTTATTGACTCTAATGGAGGCGCCTCAGTTTCGAAGGGCGTGGACACCGAGCGCCTTCAATGACTCAAAAGAAGCACAGTGCTCTCAACGGCTGTGGCATTGAAGGGGCCTGGGCCGCGCCAGCTTCCGCAGCTCTTGCTGCAGGTGGCGCTGGCTCGTCCGGATGTCTGAGAGGCGCTGACGAAGCTCCCCGAAATCCAGGGACTGTCGCAGCTCTGAGCGACCATAGCCGATTGCCTCACCGATGAGGCCTTGCAGGCCCGCCAAACTGTCCTCCAACTGCTCGGTCCGCTCTTCGTCCTCCTCCTCCCGAAGCTCTAAGAGCCTGTCTAAGCGAGGTCGCAGCTCTGCAAGTGGGCCTTCTCCAGGTCCCAACAAAGCCCGAAAACAGTCTGCACAACTCCGGAGCTGGGATTCCAAGATATCCCGTAGCTGCCGTAGCTGCTTCTCGCCGCCACTGCGGCCTCGACTGGAGCCTCTTTCCTCCAAAGAAGTCTCCTCTGAAAGCTTGCGCCTCAGGACCTGCCCAGAGGGGCTGGGCTTCAGCGGCTCCACCACACGCTTGAAGGGCAGCACGCTGCTCTCCATTTCCACCACGACCTCTGCCTCTTTTGCAGGGCCTTTTGCAGGGCTCTGCGAGCCGCGGGGGTCTGCTCGGCAGGTGCGACGCGCAGCCTGTGGCTCCAGAAACCATGATGGCTACAGGGTGCTGCGCATCAACAGATTCCAACAGCTATGAATTTCTAAAATGAAACCCGTGAGCCTGCTCGCGCTGGCAGTAGTAATCGGTTTCCTTCAGCTTTTTCTGGCTGGCCATTCTCTTGATCCGCTTCTCCATGACCTTGTCCTCCTGATTCAGGAAATGATGCTCGTTGAAGGGCTTCTTCTCAGAGGCTGTCTTCTTGGCAAGACGCTTTCGCAGCCAGTAAGGCTTCTCTTCCCCCTCTTCCTCACTGCCCGAATCCTCCCAGGCCCAGCCCAGCATGCGGTAAAGCTCGCGTAGCTCCATTTTCAATAGACGAAGCCGGCCTTTGATCTTTGAGATTTTCTCCTTGCAGATCTTCTGCTTCTTCATGATTTCCACCTGTTCCTCTCCGAGCTGTCGCAGCAGGCCTCCACGTGGGTCTGGAGGTGGCAAGCTCTGCACTTCCTTGACCATCTCCTTCACCACAGCCTTTTCCTGCTGAGCCACTGCCTGCACTGCACGCAGGCTTGCAAGCTTGTGCACTCCGAATGTTACTCCTTAGGACAGGCGGCTGCTAGTGGTATATCCTAGAAAAAATTAACGCCACGCGCACTTTCAACCATTCGGCCTCCTGTTCCTTGACCTGAGCGGTCAGCGCCTGGGCCTTCTCGGCAGCCTCATTGGCTTCCTGTGCCAGCTGCTCGGCCTCGGCTTCCATGGCTTTCGCAGCCTCCGCCTCCTTCCGCACATCCTCGTCAATCTCCTCACAGCCGAAGCTTCATTCTACCATTCTCCTACAGCCATCACTGGACCACCATCACAGAAGCTCGTTTCCAGGCCTGGTTACTCTTGTGCTCGGCGCGCTGCAGCGGTTGCTCCAGATCCTTTACTTCCTCCTTCGCTTGGGTTGCAGTCTTCTCCCAGCGCGCCAGCAAACTGCACCAGGGATGCCAGATTCAACTCAGGTTTCATGACCAAGTGCGATATGTTTAGGGCTGCAAAAACTGCTCTGCAACATCTGAAGATGACAGGCCGCTCGCTACGAATTCAAACATTTGGAGCTTCTCGAAGATTTCTAACACTGCAGATTGCACTTTCAAAGGAATCGCTCGAACCTTACGCATGTCTGGCAAAACAGATTAAAGCCCCCAACTGCTGTGAACTGCGTCTTAGAAGTATTCGGAGGCTTCCAAGTCTAAACACCTGCTAGTACACATGCAGGTCTGATGGGTCGGCTGCAAAATAAAGTAGTAGTTGCCACTCTTGGAATGATTGGGATTCTACTAAAACAAACCCAGAACAAAAATCACAGACTATCAGAAAAGGAGGCAGCCGTTTGGAGTTGATCACACGACGACCAATTGCTTGTTTTGACCTGAGCGTTCCTTGACCACCCCTAAACCCTCAACCCAATCAATGCTAGACCTTAACCCGATGCTCTACTTTTAACCCCTCCGCAAACCAGCACCGACGAGGTTGCTGGGCACACGGCGCCCGCCAAGCAAGTGGCTGCACCTAGTCCAATCATTAATTTCCGCGCCCCTTTCTCCTGGCAGAATATTTTTCTCATATTGACTGTCTTTGTTCGTTTCTTGTTTTTCGTTCTGTATCCCTTACTTTCAGCCCGCCCCGTCCGCTCACGGCCTTCGCACTACTTTAGGACTCCGACTCCCGTCTTGCTGCCGATCTTTCTTCGTAGCACACTGGACAGGAACACATGGCTTCCCAGTGAAGAAAAAATCAAGGCGAGAAGCCAACACCCCCAGGATATCGAAGAGCCCAGCCAGAAAACCGTGAACAACTACTCTAGAACTCAGCAACGGGTAGGCTGAAGTGCAATTCACACTTCTTAAAGCGCCTCCGAATCGTGCTGGTTGTAGGCTTTGGAACCTCCTAACTCTGAACCATGCCACAATTTGAAAGTATATTTGGCGACACACCTCCACCTGCCCAGAGGGGCTCCACATGCTAATTGCATTAGCTCAACACTTAACAGCTGCACACGCTCCGACACACAAAAAAACACAACAAAATGACAAACAAATACATATGTTGCCCAGCAATAGTGCCTTTTGACTCGGGCCCTCTTCTGCCCTTCCACATCTTGCTGGCGCGACTTCTTCTGAGTTTTTAGCTTCGCAATCCTGAGATCGTTTCACATGTGCTTATTCTGAAGTTATCAAGCCAAAAGATGCAGTGAGCCGACTTGCCTTTAAAGTTGAAGCTCAGGCAAGCTTCTTCCTGTTTCGCACGAAGGTCGTGCGCAGCTTCTTCAGTTCTACCTCTGCGGCATTGCATAGGTCAAACGGGCTGCTGGAAAAACATAGACTCGCCATGCACACGATGCAATTGCAGCATTGCATTTTGAAAGCTGTCAATGGAAGGGAGCCTTTGTGGGAGGACGAAGATAGGCGGCAAAGAATTTCCGAATCTCCTGCAAAGTCAGAGTTTTGGCTCTCGGTACCCCCGTTAACGTTATGCAATGTTCTGCAAGTTCGATAAGGCTGACCTCTTCTTCATCCCAGTCATCCCAGAAGTCTTCTGGAACGCTGGACCCTGAACTGTTGCCACCTTCCGTTTCTGACTCCGAAGCCTGTCACGCACAAGATGCGTAAAGAGGCGGCGGAAGAGAGATGACAAGGCTTTGTGGGCGCCTCCTCCTCTTCCTCTTCGACCCTCAGCTGTGACAGTGCCAACACATTCACTGCACCATGCAGAGCCTTGCGGGGAAAGCAGGGTAAGTTCGATGCTCAGACGAAGAGTCTGGAGGGATTTCAGGATCAGGCTCCTTCAGGACTGAAATTAAACTGCAAAAATGAACTTAACACATGTCCTGAAGTCTGGTCACCGCAGTCGCATGCCTCCTGTCCAGAATGATGCTACTGAACGTTCTCGAGAGAACAAATCGGATGCTTCCGAGGACAATGCTGGTTGTACGAGTTGATGGCGGCCAGCTTCCTAGCAATGTCCTGCGCGATGGCTGCCGGCGGCTACAATATTCGTAGCTTTTTGAGTGTGGATGACTTGGAGATTGGAGACACTAAGGGGTCGTTTTTGGGTTTCGGGGGAGAACCAGGCCGACGAAAACCCACGCGGTTTCTGCGAGGTCCCCTTGGACAAGAATAGCATTGTCTGCCACAACATCGAGGGGGAATTTTTTGGGGTATTAATATTTTATGTGTTTCCTGGGTCTAGGATATTGGTATTTAGGTGTTTCCTGGGTTTGGGATAGCAGTCTTTTGGGCATTTCCTATATAACCACCAAAAAACACAAAATCAATATCAGAAAACACTTTGTTCTCCCCCAACCACTTTTTTTTGGATTCCTGAAAAACCTGGAGAAGAAACCGGAAAGATCCCGATAAACCTGAAGGAAAAGTGCCTTCACCGGTCAGCAGTCTAAGCAAAGTTGAAATTTGTGGCATGCTTTGTCAAATTTGTTTTGAACAAGTTTCGGACAGTTGTTGGACAGCTATGGGGTAAGTGTTCAACAAGTTCCGGGCAACTATCTGGCACATTGGGGTAAGTTTCGGGCTGTTTTTGAACACGTTCGGACAGGTTCTGGGGACAGGTTTCGGGCTGGTGTTGGGCAGTTATTTGGCGCATGCTCCAGATTGAGGGTGGCCTCAAGATCTGCACGAACGCGTTGAGGCGACGCCGCACAAGTCCCAAACAAGTTTTGCTAGTTCGGTTTTGATGTGGTTCAAATGGTTGTGCTGAACATTGCTCAACGCTTTACACTGTGGTTGGTTTCAAAAGGGGGATATGTGAGGTTGAGACAAAAACGTCGAATGAAATGAGATGTCCCACGGCAGCTCCAGTGCATAGCAAGGTAATGGGTAGTTCTCACTCGGGCTTGCAAGGATGTCGATTATAAGATCACTTATCTAATCTCTTGCGAAATGCCTATGATGATCCGCGTCTTTTCGGGCAGTCTGTCATTGACCAGAGCCCCAACAAGCCGGGATCAGTAAATGCACGTGAAACATGTTTAACCGACTGGTGCGGCGCGCAGCTTCTGCTCTCGCGCGGCTGTTGATGGATCGTGCAAGCCATAGTCTGGCACGCCGGCTGCTGCGTTTGGCACTGTTGCGGGCTTATCGTTGCGTTTTCCTTATATCTGCGTTGCTCTGGGAGGCTCTTGTTGGCTTCCGCTTTGATCTAGCAGTCTAGCATTCCTGATCTTCGGGATCCTTACAGGCTTGGCTCTCTGGCCTTTCCAGCTGCTTTTGTTGTGGCGAGCCTACTTCAATGCCTGTATTCAAGCTCGCCTCCGCGGAGCCCTCTATGCACTTTACGACTTTACGGACTTTATGAGCTCCTGGAACTAGCTCCAAAACCTCCAGAAGCACATCAATTCCCTGACTCGCCGGATCCAGGCCCTTGGGCTTGAGGTGCGGCCCACCCAGGCCTCATCTGGGACCAACACTACTGACGAGGGCTCCGCGAGCGCGTACCTGCTGGTCCGGGACTACAAGCTCAACGTTTCCGACATCTAGTGCCGGTGTTCACCAAGTTTAGCTTACCTCAACCCGGGGCTCAGCAGCAATCGGATTCCATCTCGGCAGGCTCTGCCTCCTAGCAGGAGGCACGTGAAGCAGTTGCTCGTGGATCCCCTTTTGGCCGGAATCTCCTTCCGCATGCTGTTCTTTTGGACTATGGTGCCGGTGCGGCCAACGTCGAGATGGATAACCAGCCTTTAGAGGTGAGCCGTTGTTACTTGGTGCCACAGTGCCACAAGACGGGGTGGCAAGGCCTTTAGAGGAAGGTCCCACACAGAAAGTTTTTGTGTAGATGTGGCTCACTGGAAAAGAGAGCGCCCGAGTGATTCCTGCAATTCCGATTGTTGTCGTTGGGGATCGCCTCTTGGTTGCTCTTCCTGGTCCTGTATGGCATCGCCGCCAGCCGGGCAGACGGCTACTTCCAACAGGTTTTGGCTTCAGTTGCTGGAGCGCCCCCTTGAGATGAGAAGATCCTGCGTCAGCTCCGCCCGGCAGTTGGGGTCCGAGCGCCGACAAGCAGCGGAAACTGACAAGTTCGACCCTGGCTTTGCCGATCGTGGAAGACAAGCCTGTGCTCCGCTCAGGGATGTTCTGGCTGCTTCGGTGGCCTTTTCAGACGACCGCTTGTCTTTCTTGACTGCCGAAATCAAGTGGCGCCAGGGGCAGCTTGGCGACAAGTTCGAAAGACGGGTCAAGGCGCTCGAGTCCTCCCTCGGTGAGATCAAGGCATCTCTGGCAGCACCTACTTGTGGCTTAGCAAGGCCGGCCTTCGGGTCATGAGCCCGCAGCTGTAGCTGCGAAGTATAAGCCGGAAGCAAAGTGGTCAGCGGCTGGGCACCTTTTCCTGTCAGATGGAGCTCCAGGATCCCTTGCCAGAAGCATTCATTCGTAGACAGAGGGATCGATCAAGGTCCCGGACCGTTTCCACTTCATCTGACCCTTGGCCCATGCCTCTATACCCTGAAGCCTATCGGGCCTATCGGGAATCTGGCGATCCTTGCAGGGTTCGTGCATGTAAGAGAGCCGTGACTTCCACGGTCATCACTTTTTCTTTCCTCCATCTTCGTGAACCCCACCAGGCTCGTGCAGAGATTCTCATTGGTAGGAGGTTGAGTTCCAGACAATTGGCTGTTGTTATGAAGTTTTTAGAACTTGCTGCAAACATGGAGAATTCACCCGCTGAGGTCACTGTGGAAAGCATGGGTTGCGATGCGTTGAAAAGCTTAGTTTGACCGTCGGAAGCCCGGAGGATTTTCTTGTAAAGACATACCCGGCCCGGTGTCTACTCCAAGATCGCCCGTTGACACTGTTCAAACCCAATCAGGTTACGCAACAATTTCTATCAGGAATCTTTGCGGTAGGCAAGGACCAGCACAGGAACTGCAGGCCAATGGCCTTAAGCGAACGTTTGAGGCCATGGATCAAGAGCCTGGCGTCGCTTTCGGTGAAGATTTTGGCAGACCTCTGCTACTTCCAGGAGGAAACAATACGACTCACCTAAGAGGGGTGGGGCAGTGAGGGGTTCCGAAAAATTGCAGGCTCATTTCCTGGACGAATCTTACAGATCCGCAAATTCAGCTGGCGCAGTCTGAGAAAGCGGAGCCATTTCTGGACGACACCCGCCTGCTTGCCGACGAGATTCTTGAGCGCGAGCACGGTAGCTCTTGAGCACGAAAATGGCTGCACGCACGTTTGGTCTGCGTTCGTGTTGCTCTGGTGCGGGCTGGAGACTCCAGGTGCAGAAGAGGACTTTTTTCTTCTTGTGCCTGCGCTGCAAATCTTCGGAATTGCCAGAGAGCTGGACCTACCAGGCTAGCGCGGGGGCTTCCTTGCAGTGAGAGCGGGACAGTGAGCAGGGCGGAGAGTGACCCCTCCTCCAGCAGGGCCCATTATTGAATGGGAGGTGTAGAAAACATGTACTTTTCGAGCGATGCGCGGGATTTTTATCACTTGTTTGCAGTGCCACAATTTGTGCCTGAGGTCTTTTGTCGGAAGTTCTCAGCGTACGAGGCCAAGGAGCATGCCACCTCTCATTACCTGGTCCCTGCCTGAAATGCATTAGCGATGGGGGACTGTAAAGCCGCGGAATTAGCGTAGACGTGTTTCTCTTGTTTGGCTTGAAGGGGTGTGGGATCCTGCTTCCACTTTGGCGTTGAGTGGACATTGACCTTGACTCCGGGCATCAGTGCTTGGAGGGGTAATAATGATGGATGACTTTGTGTGCCTTTAAAAGGCAGAACACAGACGACCTTTACGGGACCTTTACCCAGAGGAGCTCAGGCCGCGGACGGTCTCAGTGCTGCTTACGTCGCTCACCTTGTACTCATCCTGGCAAGGGACTCGACCGTGCGGCAGGGCTCGTCCGTGGTTCACTTCATCGAACAACTCTCTGTCATATTAATTTAGAATTTTGACTCTCAGAGCGACAACTTCCAGCTTGCTTCAAATGATTACGGATCATTCGTCTCGTGCTGCGTTTGCAAAAGGAAGCTCCTCTCTTTGCTCAGTCAGGTGTTTTCAGCTGCGCAACATCGCGAAGCAGACGAAATCATTCTCTTCACCCCAAACTTGCAAGAAAAACTTCTGCTGCGCGCCCGTTGCTCCCCTTTGCCGTGACCAACATCTGAGCGAATGTGTTTGCGCAGGTTTTCGCCACCGATGACTGCGGCTGGGGAGGGCCCGAGGTCTCCTGCGAAATTCCTCCTGCAATAGACAAGGTAAGTATTCTTCAGGATTTGTAGTTAAGCTTTAAAGTATGGTGCGTGTTTAGTTTAACCGAGTTTGTGGCAGGGTAGGAAATTTAAGAGGACACTTGGCAGGAAAGGTATCCAATTCGTGGAGCCTCCAAAGACTCGCGTGCCAATAGCTCCGCAGCGAAGCATGTCTTTGCAGTCGTATGTTATCTTGATACTCTCCAGATCCTTGCGGGGTTTCTGTTTTCATCTTGCCTCCGTACTCACATCCAATTCATTGCAGCATGCCTATGCCCGCGCTGTGTGCTTGCCATTCTGGCCACCTCTGACAACGCGGCCCAGTGGTGCTGTTGACCTAGTTTTCTATGGCACTCCCAGCAAAGGCAGAAAGGCCGCAGATGAGCAGGTCGCAGGGGGAATGGATGGACCCACTCGAATTCTGGAGTAAGGGCAAGCTGCTCCAGGGGATGCCTTCAGGGCAATCGACCTCGAGGCTGGGCACGAATCTGGACGTAGGTAGTGAGTGAGAAACGACCTGGCCTACGGAAACGTTCCTTCCCAACCTTTTCTTCCCCCCTCCGCGTACGTCATTGGGGAGATCCAGAAGAATTCCACTCTCCGGGCCAAGGTGCCACACGAACCTCCATGCACCCGCCCCCCCAAACCGGGCAGCTTGGGTTCGATTTGGGCACTTGGCAAGACAGCCCAC